>JAULBM010015170.1:0-11540 GCA_032357055.1 Geukensia granosissima | reverse complement strand
GCACAAGCCCTGGAGTAGCGTATCAATTGAGAGATATACACTCCGTATGCAGGTGCGGCTGGAATGTTGCTAGACATTAACAGAAAGTTTACAATCGGAAAATCAAAGTCGTATCTCTTGTCATAAATTTTTGTTCGTAACCCGCCCTTACTGTCAATTTCTAGGTGTTAGTCTAGGTAAGAAGCGGAAGTCATATCCAAAGAATATGACAGGGTGATAAAATAAATATTTGTTCATGACAATGTAAAAGTTTCATAACTGTTAGAGTTTAAGGGAAGACATTGAATTTAAAAATAAGAGATGTGGCCTGATCGTCTTTGTGACAGCCATCCACCAAATGACAGTCGAATTTAAACTTCTACTCCTTCCCATTACGGCCTTCAATAATTAACCGGAGTCCATACCATAACGAAAGCTGCAGAACGCCCCCAAAATACAAAATGTGAAACTATTCAAAAACACGACAATCGACCTTATCTATTGACAAAAATTCCGAACCAATAAGAATTAATTTAGTAAACAACAAATATTAAATGATAAAAATAAGCTTCAAAAACACTACACTCCTTCTCCAATATGACAAAAAGATTATATCAAAGTTGGAAGTTTGTATTACAATAACAAAGTAAAGTTTATCTGTCATTTCGTTCTGCCTTCCAGATAATTTGCTGTTGAGTGTACATTACCATGGAAATGTTGGGAAAATGTAGCCATAAAAGCGAAGTCTAATTATATTTAGAATATTTCAAAATGAAATAATGATTATTATATAAATTATTGTTAAACTTACTTATACACATGTAGCTAACACTGTTACACCATTTTTGGTAATGAAATATTTCGGGATCACCTTCCTATATAAAGGAATAAGTATAGACACGTGACTTCATTATGTTTTAATCTCCTGTACGTTTTTGAAAGTTGTCTTTTCAAAATACAACTTTTATTACAATATAAAGTATAAAAAATAATTACTGTTGCTTGAATTTCAAATGACTTCTATTACACAGTTGATTTCGCTACTTAAAAAAATATTTTAAGAAACATGATAAATGCACTTTACATAATAAAAAACAGCAAAATAAAATGCAATATCAATAAATATTTTCTTTTTTTAGCTAATTTGACCAAATTTTCACGTCATCCATTGTCATCACATTGCTTCCATGGTTGCCGTTACTTAAATAGAAAGGGGGTGATATTTAAAGTTGTTAAAAATATTCTCATCTAAAACTGTTGAATTTATTAGAACCAAACTGAAGTAGTATTTGTTTTTAGGTGGTCCAGTTTAAGAGTTGCATCCGGCCGAAATTAGTCTGAGATAAACCCTTTGGGAAATTCATTTCAAAATCTTCTTGTCTGAAATTTAAAACCCAAGTGGAACGAACCTTTGGTTGATTAGTTTTAAGATAGTCCCCTATCAGAATTGTGCGCTACCAAATCGACCGCCACATGTCCTTTGTGTTTAACAATATTTAACCTTTTTTACGTTTGCTCAGAAAAAAGTAAAATTAAGTCTGTAATGTACCTTGCTATGTAAAAAACAATTCAATTAACATTCCAAAAATACGTTTTTGACAATTGTATATTACTAGCATTACCTTAAAGATTTGGTCTTTTCGTATTACTTAAATTAAAGGATTTGTCTCCCATGAATAAAGCTGCAAAGCTGGGCTTCAGGTTTTTCTTTTTTAAATTTAAATTTCGTTACAAATTATAGAAAAATCAATCTTTCTGACTGTTTATTTCAGTAATCCGCATCAGACTTTATTTTTAACTCAGTTAAAAATATTGATTTACCGAAAAACGGCAACAGTTAAGGTTTTCGCACGATACAGCTGTATTGAGATGCCTTCCATCATGAGAACAAAACAAAAACAAAAATACCAATTGCGGATGCATCCTGAGATACAAAAAGCGGGAATAGTCACCAATAGAATCCAATCCCCCTCTCCCCAGAAGCAATTCATTTAAAAACTGTCTTGTATGAAACAGCTTAAGCAATAAGAACCAAACTTGGTTGGAATAATAGTTAGTGTCTTAGCGTTAGCATTGTGTCCGTTATCCCTAGGTGAATGTAATATGAAATAAAAAATGCAAACGAAAACCGATTAAGATGGAGGATATTACAATCTAGCTTAGTTTAACACGGACTATATAGTAAATTTATACCAAAATCTCCCTTTCTGAAACTGCTTGGCCATTGGGACTACACTTTAGTAAAATTGTTTTTCCCTTGCAGACGTCCTTACCGGCTGGTCTGATTCTGATATTACACAAAGAAGGTAATACAAGATAAAAAATGGAATGGAAATGGAAACCATTGGAAATTCATGGTGCTTTCTTCCCTGTGAGTTTCCTTATCATATATAAGCAGAAAAAAGAAAATGAAACACATGTTGAATAATTGAGGCACTTCTCTTTAAAAGATTAGAAATATTTATATTTAGAACAACAGAAGTCATTCTGTTATACAAAACAAACATATCGGTATTGACAAAAATTTAGAGTCGGACTCCATGAACTCCTTAATAATATTGGAGTGTCGGGTTAAAAATAATTTTATAACAAAAGGAATGAATTTGAGAAACTGTAAAATTGTGAAATTTCTCCATTGTGAAATTTCACTTAAATAGTAGTGGCATTTCACCCGCACATTTGTATGGAGTTTACATCTCTCAGTTGATGCAATATCAGGATTTCTTTGATAGAAGGTTTCTGCTAAGAAAAGCAATTAAACACGCATATTAAGTGGAAAGATTAAAATCATTACCTCTCAAGAATTTTCTGTAGTCATCCGGACCTGATAAATAGGTCGGAAATTTCTCAATTAACTGGTGTGGAGAGGTTGTTCCTATGGTAAAATAGTCTGTTGTTTTGGTGGTTTGAGAAAAGGACAGAGTTCTTTAGCTGAAATATTTGCTACATTGCCTTAGTTGTTTTTTAATCTTCATTTGATTACTAATTAACTTTAAACAATTATTT
Source organism: Geukensia granosissima (assembly GCA_032357055.1). NCBI lineage: Eukaryota > Metazoa > Mollusca > Bivalvia > Mytilida > Mytilidae > Geukensia > Geukensia granosissima. Next base: position 8,555 of record JAULBM010015170.1, on the reverse strand, counting down.
AACAGTCCTTCTTGGCAAATATTTAAAAAGAAGTTTAGAGAATAGATATTAACATTTTGGAGCAGATCTTGCGATAACACTTCTAACCTACCAATTTATAAAGAAATAGTTGTAGGCACAGCCTATCGGTGAAGCGGAGTCGGTCCAGATAATCACAACGTCTGCTGAGGGTTTTTTTTTATTATTTTGATTTTTATAGATCCCTCATAGACTTCACGTCGGTAAACCTTACATTACATATACAATTATTTCCATTCTAAAGCAATTGTCATCAAAGCTGCAAAATAGCCAATCTCCGAAACAGAGTCTGAGGACTAGCTTCCAGTAAAACTTCCAGTAGTCGACTCTGCCATACGTGAGACGCCATTTTGTGAGCTTCCTCTCATGGCGGTCATATCTGCTTGTGACGCAATAATTACTTGACGTCAAAACTATTTTGACGTCACAATCCATGCAATAAATGTCGGAACATGTATGGCAGAGATGTATGTGTCTGACGAAGGAAGTACTATACTCTCTGCTTCGGAGATTGTAAAAAAATCTAACAGAAATGTACCCCAATCTGACAAGAGAGTACCCAAATTACAATAAACTACAAAAATACATGCAAAAAAGATATCTTCTTATGAATGCTTGCATATTATCAACGGAACTAGTGTCACTTTTTGTGCATTGTTCATCAGGAATGATTTGGACCCCCCATCAAATCGGATGAAAATAAACATTTTCCATACCATGTAAAGTTGGATTTTTTGTCCACTTTGATCTTTTGTCTCAAAAATGGTAAAATATCGAGACAACCGTTGACTTACTTCCGAAAGCTCTTATTGAGGTGGATCAAATTAATGAAAATAACAATTTGATGCAAATTTGCCTACCTTTATAACAATTTTTACTAAAATCGTTGAAAGCTACAAAAATGCCTGGAGTAACTTTTGCTCCAATTTTCACAGGGATGTATAACTAAATATACGTCCCTGATTTTCATAAGGAGTAATTTGGGAAAAAATCAAAATCGGATGAAATTTTTTATATTATACGAAATTGACCCCCTTCTTTATCGATCCTTTCATTAAAAACGGTAAAAGAAAGAGAAAATCTAAAAAAAAATATTGAAAGTTCGATTGAGTCGAATCAAATTTAAAAAAACCACACGCGCCTCAAAATCTCATTAAACAATAAAAATTATTTATATCCTGCAAAGTTGCTTTTTACCATCGGTAAAAGCTGTAAAAATCAATTATTTGAGTAAATTTTGTCGCAATTTTCATAAGGTATCATTTGAAAAAAATCCCATCAAAATCGGAGGAGAAATAAAACAGTTAAAAATTAGCGCGTGGTCATTTTGCAGTCATGTACATCTCAGTTACAGTAAAAGAAAGCCCAACTCCCTCCCCATTTAGATTTTTTTACAAAGGATATTGGTCGTTAATGTTCATTATTCCCTAAAAATTTGGCTAAATTATGAAAAGTTGCTAATATCTTACAATTTTGTATTGAATAATGTCGATAAAAAGAAAATCCAAGAGAGTTTTTTGTTTAAGTGGCTCTACAACGGAAACATGGCACAAAGAAATGAAAATTCCAAGAAATTACTAAATTTGATACAACATTTGATACAATTTTGTCGATTTTAATACAGATCGTACAAAAACATCACAACAAAACTTTGCACAATATAAGATGTATATAGTAAAAATGTTTTGACTATAAAATAGCTTCGTGATGTTACATTTGGACCAGATATGGGACAATGTACCTTCTCATTTATCATAAATTCATCTATTTGTATACTTTTCTGCTCTTTTTCAAATAGCTGATTAATCTCATGACCCGTCAGTTCAAGCATGTTCAAAAGGTCTAATCTTACAAAATATTAGCCTGCCTTTGGATTTTCGTAGAAAACAAATTATGTCACCTATTTCAATAATTTGGGAATTATTTTCTTTCATACACATTCTAAAACCCATGTAACGAGACTGTTTACAGCAATTTAATTGAAAGTTGAAGACAGGTCTTGCTATTTATTTACTCCTAGCTCAGCAGCAAAATTGTAATACGTACGTTGCTTCAAAGAAGTTTCTCGTAGATTTTATCACGTTTATCGGAATTTAATGATTCCACTATTATTTATTTATAACGTGTCGTTCGAACCAGTTTAAGTTGATATTTTTATGATCTCGCCACGAAATGGGTGAAATATGTGGCGTTTAACACCAAGCAATCAATCGATCGGTCGAACCAAAATTGCATTATATATGTTATTTTATAACTTGACTTTTTTTGTGTGTGTTTTTGTATTGCGAACAATTCTTTATTCAAATATCAACTTGTGCATTCAGAACGTAGATTTTTATCTCCAGTTATAAACAAGTGATCAGGTGTTTCACCCACTTGACTTCTTGACTTAACATGTGGAAGTTCGTACCTTGTAAATTTATCACCTTTGTCAAGAGGTAAACATGTCGGATTTCCGGAAAATCCCATTGTAATGCTAAGGTGTTCGTGTACCCACCTTTAAGAGATTATAGTATCTTTGTTATCTTAAGTAGTTGTGAAATCTTCAGAATGAACATGTATTGTAGTCTTTATTAATTAAGCTTGTGACACGTCTGATTTTATTTAAGCAACCAGGGCGCGAACGATTCAGAAGCTTATAGGGACCGGTCATTATTTATCTCCAGGGTACGTTGGACCAGCAAAAAAGTAGGGGGTGGGGGTCAAAGAAAAAATATCAGTAACTGAAGGGGGTTATGTATTTTTTACTAGTTAATTGATGAAGGGGGGTCATGGTTTTTTGTAAAGAAAAATCATTTACACATGTACTTGTGCACTATCTAGAATTTTATACATATTAAATGTCTTGTGTAATAAAGTTTTTTTTTAAAAATGCAGCAAGGTGGTGGGTCGACTTTTTTGGTACGTTAGAGAGGGTTGGTGGAGAGAATTTTTCTGTGTTTGGAAAATGGGGGTTAAGTTATTTTTTCTGGGATCATTTTTCAATTTGCCGGCCCACCCCTGCCATGGAGATAATAATGACCGGTCCCTTAAATTGGCGAGACATGTAAAATAGAAGTTCGAACAGTTTACCAATATATTATATAACGTCCTCTTTTTTGTAATATTTTCAGAAAATAGTCCAATACTATTACTAATAGCCGACTGCGGTTGACATAAAGATATAAAATTAGGAGAGTCTGAAAGTACATGCAGCAAATTAATTTAATCCTAACATGCATGATGGATTCAAAACAACTTTTGTTAGAATGCCACAGTTAAGCCTGTGTGACCCATGACCTTGTTTTCGAATTTCGCGGCTATCGGAGTACAACGGATGTATGAGAATACAGACTGGGCAGGCCGAGACTACAGTCACAGCTGTACCAACATTAGACATGCAGAGCTCGTAGGAAATATCCATATCATAACAGAATTCCGAATTGATACATCATTATTCTCCAGAATGAAAGATTTAATTTGTTTTTTATTCTTTGTACACTTTATTCGTTTTGTTTTGTAAAAAAATCAACAAAACAGCATGGTTGATCGTGACCAATAGAAGTTAAAGTCTGAATTCAAATTTTTAATGATAAAGTGCTTCTTTTACTATGTTTGGATCTTGGACTTCCTATGTTTTGGTTCTAATGCTACTGATGAGAGGTTACTCCTTAAAATATACATATAGCTTACATTAATTCTCCATATTTATTCAACATTGGTAATTTTATATTTTGAAACCACATTGATACCATTGCTGGTGGACCACCATCCCCGAGAGTATTCACCGATCCAGTTGTCAGACTTGTCTGGCATGAAATTTATCAAACAATGTTTTACAGAAATTTTGCTGCATTCGTTTATATTCTAAAGCACTTAAAATACGGAGTATTGGACTTGGTAGATGTCCCTGCCTTCGGATATGGCTACCCACTTCGATTTGTTTGGATGTGAATGCCTTTTTTACCTATGTTTGTATCTTGGACTTCCCACGTTTTGGTTCTAATGCTACTGATTAGAGGTTACTCTTTGAAATGTACATATAGCATAAATATAAATTCTCTATATTTATTCAACATTTGTAATTTTGTATTTTAATAGAAAAGTGCATTAATTACGACACGCAGTGTGAAAATAATTGCTGTTGGGTGACAGTTTTTAGAAATATGTTATAATATCAACTTTTGCAAGTGATGCGGCATTGGTTCTTTCAATCTGATTACATCGGCCATTTCCGTCATAAAATCCGGTAAATTTTACGAAGATAGTCGGAAATAGCCGAGCACGATCTTGTGGTTAGCCGAGTTGCAACGAAGTTGAACTCGACTATTCGTTTCATGATGGCGGGCGGCAGGGCGGGCGTGATTCTTAGTTTCCGGACGATAACTCCAAAAGTTTACATCCGATTCAAATGAAACTTTAGAATATTTCTATATCAAGCAAGTGAGAACCCTATTGATTTAGGGGTAAATCCGTTCAAGGTCAAGGTCACAGTCGCTGAAAAATACTTATAAAATTTTGTAAAATTAAGGTTTCCGGATGATAACTCCAAAAGTTTACATCTGATTGAAATGAAACTTTAGGATATTGTTTTATGTCAAGCAAGAGAGAACAATACTGATTTAGGGGAAAATCCGTTCAAGGTCAAGGTCACAGTCGCAAAAAAATACTTAGAAAATTTTGTAAAAATGAGGTTTCCAAACGATAACTCCAAAAAATTTACATCCGATACAAATGAAACTTAATGATATTGGTTTATATCAAGCAAAAGAGAAACCTATTGATTTTGGAGTAAATCTGTTCAAGGTCAAGGTAACAGTCGCAAAAAACACTTAGAAAATTTTTGTAAATTTAAGGTTTCCGGATGATTCATCCAAAAGTTAACATCCGATTTAAATGAAACTTTAGGATATTGTTATATATCAAGCATCCAATTCAGATGAAACTTTAGGATATTGTTATATATCAAGCAAGAGAGAACCCTATTGATTTTGGGGTAAATCCGTTCAAGGTCAAGGTCACAGTCGCAAAAACATGTAGAATTTTTTTTAAATAAGATTTCCCGATGATGACTCCAAAAGTTTACATCAGATTCAAATGAAACTCTAGGATATTAATGTTATATATCAGGCAAATGAAAACTCCGTTGAATTCTTTGAAAATCCGTTCATGGTCAAGGTCAAAGTTGCAAAAATACTTTGAAAATTTTCTAAAAATAAGGATCCTGGAGGATAACTTCCAAAGTTTAAATCCGATTTATATTAAACATTCAGATATTGTTTAATATTAAGCATGTAAGATCCCCTATGATTTTTAGGGAAATATGTTCAAGGTAAAGGTCACAGTCACAAAGAAAACATAAATTTTGTGAAAATAAGGTTTCAGGATAATCACTCAAAAAGTTGATATTCGAATCAAAAACTAGAATAATTATACATATCAAGTACGTAAAAACCCTAGAGATTTCTTGAAACAAAATTGTTAATGTTGAAGGTCACATTCATAAAATTTTTTTTAGAAATTAGGTTTCTTGATGATAAAGAAAGCACCATTTAGATTACTAATTGAAATTTTTTAGGGAAAATTTCTTTCTTAAATATATACGTATCTATAAAAAATGTGCATTTCCTTCAGACCCAGCAACTCGGCTATAGCGTCCCCGACGCCATTCGATTGTTATGCCCATGCAGTTAAGAATTGACGGAATCGATGATGTAATTGTTAGCGTGCTTGTTTTGACTGCGGAAGGTCGTGAGTTCGACCCCTGGCAAAGGCATCAAAATTGGCAATTGCATGCTGCTTCTCCACTAAGTACGCAGTATATAGGAGTAAAAGGAATGACTAGTCGGCTAAGAGCCAGAATAATGTGCCTGGATAAAAGTGGTACGTCTTGTGGACTTGTGCTTCCGTGAGCTAGCACGTTAAGAATCCGCGGCTAAGTGTGTATAGGTCTAGTACATTGCAGGGTTCATTCATCATCACTCATTGAATCGTGTATGGTCTCTTCCCTAAAATGCATGAAATATTTCCCACTGGATGTTAAGCAACATTCAATCAATCTATCATTTTAAAATTTATCGAGGCAAATCGATGGTTCTACAACAATAAATCCGACTGCAATATTGTTGAAAATGGTGTTAACCTTGTCAAACAAACAAGTTAAAATTTTGATGATTTTGTATTGTTTATCGCGAGCAGTTTGTCTTTCGTTAAACATTTTTTTTTGTATTTTTTACAAAATTACTTTTAAAATATGACTCACAGCTTATCATTATTTTAGTTTGTTCATAAATATTGTGTTTTCTGTTGTGACTCGCGAGGTTTTGTTGTATTCATTGTTTCTGATTAGTCCTGCTTTCAAATTAATTTTTTTTTGTCAAACTTATATTTTTGCCGGGAAACATAAAAAAAAATATCTCAAAACAGGGGCGGTGCCAAGATTTTGAGTAAGAAAGCAAGTTGAATAAAATTCTCAAACAGTTTAAAATAAGACTTGTTTGCAATTACAACTGTATCCACAATGCATTTTCTAACAGTTTTACTAATGGAACATGGTTTTATTGTCTTTTTGTGACAAATTTTGTTTGTCTAACAAGCTTTACCCCTTTCTTTTTTATTTCCTTTCCTTTTTGTCAGGCATATTTTTATTGTAAAAGGTGGATACTCTCTTGGTGGTGTTTTACAAATGGCCCTGTAGAATACCCATAGGTTAACATTAACTTAAAATGTAATTGCATAATTTGTTTCTCATTTTAAGTAATGCAACTATTTATACCAGTTAATGGTTGATATCATTTCATTTCGAAAATTAAATATTTTAGAAGGCAAAACAATTACTGATGGGAAATTCCCCACCTTAAACAGTTTTTATATGCAAGAAGAGTATTTTATGACGGCAGTAATTATATCTTTTTGTTTTATTTGACCACACGCTTGGTTCTTCTTACAAAAAATTAGTAAAATATTTCTTTTAGAAGAAAAACGTTTGAAATTTTAAAAAAGCCATTCTAGATTCTAAAGTAAGGTTTAAAGAATGTAGATATGTGTCCATTGTTGAATAAGTTAGGGCAACTATAGACGGGTTCTCGGTCACCAAAACTCGCAACCTGCAAATGTTTGTAATTCATACGTCCTGGATGACTGTCTCCTTTGGCCGAAAACCACGGAACATTTTGATCTCCTTTCCGATGTGATTATATTTTCTTCTTTAACGTCATATGAAAACAACGTGGTAAAGGTATGTCATAACAATTTTGGTAGATATTCAGCTGTGTTGAGTCTAAACTAGTATTTCATTTTTATCTTACAAACAAAGATATTTTACACATTATGGAGCAAACACCTACGGTATTAGACAGTCTACATTTAAACGTAAAATGACGGAAATGTCTTATACATTCAACGGTGAACGGTTATCTAATAGTTGTAAAATATTTCCCACAAACTTATATTTGTTTGTTTGTTTAATTGGGATTGAACACCACTTTCAACAATATTTCAGTCATATCGCGGCGGTCAGATTTACTGGTGGATGAAGCCGGTATACCCGGAGAAAACCAACGACCTTGGGCAAGTAACTGACAAAAATCACATGCGATGCGAGTTAAATTTGGTTCTAAGTCAAGGTTGAACCCAAGCCGTATAGATGATACGCTACAGTGATCTGTACAGGTAGGTTTTAATCAACTACCTAGACCACTCGGCCACCCTGGCGCCTGTAATTTACACGGTTTGGACAGCCATCTCATAGACGTTTAGGGGCCTGGGTGGCCGAGTGGTCTAGGTAATTGATTTAAACTTACCTGTACAGATCACTGTTTCCTATCACCTATACGGCGTGAGTTCGCGACTGGGTTTGTACCATACAAAAACGGGTTGCGTATAACTCGCATCGCATGTGATAAGGTTTGTCAGTTACCTGGGTCGTATTTGATTGCTCACTTCTGTTGTTCTCCAGCATCTCTCCATGATTGTTCTGAAACAAACAAATATGGACTGATCCTGGAGAGAATTCTCTCCATGATTACTTCATCTTTGTTTGTTTGGTCAGACAACATGGCTGAGGCAACATTCAATGATATTATGATGGAATCTGACGATGAATCTGAGGACGACGAAACATTAATGGTTCTTGGTACAGCATTTCAGGCTATTGTGTAAGCTTATATTGAATAAACCAGAGACATATATATGTCTCTGAATAAACGCATACAATTATTACCCTGAAATTTTCACTGGCAATTTAGAAGGGACAATCATGCAATATGTGATATGAAAAAGGGGGGATATAGATTGAAGTCCTTTTTATACAGTATAGGCATTCATTTAAGTGCTGTATTGTTGAAAAAAAAAAAAAAAATGTTTAGAAAGATTTGTGCGACTGATCCAGGAGGTATCCACCGGAGCAAACAAGTACGCCCATGAATACAAATCTGTTACTTTACCGGTTGTTACTAACATCGATTGTGACTATACACTGGATTTGACTACTGAGTAACACAACGGGTGCCACTAGTGGAGCAGGAGTTGCTTACCCTTCCGGAGCACCTGAACTCACC
>JAULBM010015159.1:0-11541 GCA_032357055.1 Geukensia granosissima | reverse complement strand
CCACCCACCAAGTGACCGTAGAATTTTAACTTCTACAGGTCCCATTATGGCCTTCAACAATGAACCAGAGTCCATACTATAACAGAAGTGTAAAAGGCCCCGAAATGCAAATTGTGAAACTATACATATGTAATTTTGAAGAAAAAAAAACGACAGGCATATCATTGTTCCATTTTATTGTCTCCTATCGATATCCTATTTTTCTTATATTTTATATACAGGAAAGATTTTATTTTTTCTGAATTTAAGAACCGATTTTACGGATAAAGATTAGAAAGCAGTTCAGAGGCACAACTTATGTTTCGAAGTGGACATTTTGATGCATTTTGAAGTTGACAAAAAACCGTTTCGTAGAGGGCAAAAAGTTCCGTAGTTGACATCAATTATATTGTATGTTAATAATAATATATTGAAAATTACATGTAACCATTCATATGTATTACACAATTGTAATTCAAAAAAGATTAAAACTACTCTATGGTAGTGGTAGTGTCCACGACGGAACGTTTTTTCTCCCAAACGACATGGGTCGTTAAGCCACTTTTTATTCTATATCGTTTGTATTAAATGTCTATAAAAAGAAAATTCCGCATTTTTTCAGTTTTTTCTCATACAACGGTCACATGGTTCATAGAAATCGCTGTAAACGTGAAAATACTAAGAAAGTACTTAACTGGAAACAACATTTGCTACAACTTGTCGATTTTAATATAGATCGCACAAAACATCAGTACTTAACTTTTCTCATGATCAATTAGAGATCTTTCAAGTACTAATTTTTAGTTCAAATGTCTTCATGGTGTTTTTATACATTTTATGTATTTCTGATTTGCACAGAACAGCCCAAAAACATTAGTATTTTACAGAAAATGTTACCTTCTTGTTTTGTTAAAATAATCAAATAATGTCTGTCGTTTTTTTTTCTTCAAAATTAGGATAATTGTAGAATACCCATGTGAGAAATCAGAAGTTCATAGTCCAAAGAGATAAGACAAATTTGAACAAACTAAACGATAAGAGGAAAACTATAGGTATTTATTTCTTTTTCGGCCAGGGTCTTAATTGAAATTTATCTCGCAGTTCATCTGTTTACTATCTGCCCTATTCAAGCTATATAAAACAGCCAAGTCGTTTAACAAAATCTTGATGTGTCCTATATTTGTTTAAACAATTTTGTATGTATTGCTGTCGGGCAACTTATGACAGATTTTGTTAGATTTCTCTGTCCGTGTGTATCTGTAAATTGTTGACTTTACCCCGCATTTGTGTTCTTCAATGCACAGATGTAGTGTCGTCGACATCTAGCAAAGGATCTAGCAAAGCGCTGTTCCTTTATTTGGACTTTTCTTGTACATACGAAATTTTTGTGTCATGAATATTTACTCCATATCCCCCTTTTCTCTATTAGGTACAAATGCTTGGAATCAAGGTATGAGGTACGAATTAATAAAAGACGGTTATTAAATAGCATTTTAACAACAACTAATTTTTGTGTCATAAAAACCTTAAAATAAGGCCAAATATGGGGCCTAATGTACCTAATCCTTTGCTTCGTAGTTGACCATTTCGTAGTGGAAATATTCGCATGTTTTAATTTTTCCGAAATCCATAGACTGTCATACTAACAAAATAGATTTGCTTCATCAAAGCACATGCTAAGCTGTACAGTGATTTTATTCATAATTTTAAAACCATATAATGAAGGATTGTTGACCCGTTACAAAAAAATACGGTCTCTCTCTGGTCCATTTGATGTGCTCAGATAATTTTGCCTTCCAGCGTCAAGTCACGTCTATTGAAAGACCATAATGCTTATATCCAGTCCATTTCTTGCAAACATAGCTTTTTAAAAATAGTTTATTCGCCAAATTTCATGAGTTTGTTTCGTTATGTCATTTTGTCAGGGACACACCTTATAAAATTGAAAATCCTTATCAATTTTTTTTTTGAAAATACGGTGGCTCTGCACATACTTTTGGATAATAATTCAACTTCTTTTAGGTTAAAAGAACATTTTTCCGCCTTTTATAGGATATTCTAGAGTATGAATTTTGAATTGGAGATCTAGGGACATTCCATTAAGGCAATATTGGACCATTCAAGATTCATTATCTTTTTAATTCCTCCAAACACAGGTTGATTCTTTGCTTAAAATGTTAAATCTAGATGTATGTACTGATTGAACAAAAAATTACATGTATAGATCAAAAAATTTTTAAGTGGTGTGGAAAAGAATTCACGCTTTTATTGAAAACAGCACTTGTAACAACACATTGTATGTTGAATTATGACGCTAAAAGACATCAATGCGAAGTCACAGACATATTTGTACACACAAACTATGATTTGATAAGTTTTAGAAAAAAATTCGAGTTTGACTCTAACTTCATAGAATTTCATAGATTTATTTCCATTTGAAAGGACATACTGGTTGCCCATTTTTACCTAGTGTGGCATTCTGCAAAAATATTTTATGTCATTTTAGCATCATATTACTAACTCGTTTTGTAGTTAAACATACTATAGTTAAACATCAGGCTAAAGCTTTTTCAAAGTTGAAAGGCTTCGTCAAATTAAAGTTTCATGCATTTTCATGAAACTTGCTCAAAAGCTTCTTTACGATAGCATGTACAGTAAAAGATAAATGAAAATGAATGTTTTTAACGCATTTGTTTAATATTTAAAGTACGTTTTTGGCTCTGTAGACTTGGTGCACTCTAATGTTATTTATAAACCAAAAGCTTTGTTAAAACTTCTTAGATTTTAATGAAACTTGCACAGAAGCTTCTTGGTCTAAAAATATACAATTGAGGATATGTTTAGAAATGGTTTGTTTTCTTTTTCCGCATTTTGATAGATAGTTGAACTTTGTTTTGTCATTTTTTGCAGTGAAGTGTTGGTTAACTCTAAAGTTAAAGTTTTGGAAACTTAGCTTTGTCATATCAAAATGGTAATTACATAATAAAGCAGCGGACAAACAATTGTTACAAATTGTCTGTTATGTTCATCTAGAATGAAGGATCTTGGTTGCCAATTCTCTCACGGATAACATTTTAAATATTTTTAAAATAACAGCATAAGTAACCTGTAAAAGCGTATATAGTTGTAATGTTTAGATGAAAGCTGCTCATGACTATAAAGGTAATTTGGTAATTTGAAAGAAATTTAAATTAAATTTCCATCTGTTGACAGTTTATTAAAATAGATTTTGTTTCTTTTTAATTTAGTATGTTTTTCACATTAGAGTCTCAAATTATATTGACAACAGCGAGAACAGTCGGGACACCAGGTTCTGAAGAACCGTTGCGAGTTTTATTGCAAAGTGATAGTCTTACAATAATTTTATATATTGACTAAAAGAATGTTGTTCGATTTAACGTCAAGCGACAAATATTAAGTACATATTCAAGACGAGAGCATATTAACTAGTAATGATGAATATACTTGTGACACGCGGAGAATGATTTTAACGTGCAAGACCCCGAAAGCTACAGTCCACAGGAAGATGCGCCTTTTTACCCAGACTTGTTTTGGAAAGGTCTTCAGTTTTAAATTGCTATTATATGATAACCAGTTTATCTGGCTTCTATATGCAAATCATTTTTACATAAAGCATATTGTACTTATAAACCTATTAGATAACATTTGTACTTTGTAAAGTTATAATTGGCTTTGATGTTAATCAGTAAAGAATATATTTAAATATCGATCACATTTAGCTAAGGTCGTTCACACCGTTGGGTCATATTCCGGTAAATGACATTTTCCACACGACTGGTTAAGTCTGATTTTTAAACGATAAATTTGAATATTACCTGTAAAATTATGGGAGGTGTTTTATTATCCAATTTCATTACTTAAGTATAAAACTGTTTGTAAATAAACATGCTATGTGACCCGGTTCCGCTGTTTCTTATAGATTTTCCTTAACTATCGGAAATTAATAAGATTGGAGTGATCAGCTGTGCTATAAAATGACATGGTAGGAATCCGTCTTCTTATATGCAGCTAGTAGACTTCATACAGTTATGTTGTGATCAGAAAAGCAGGACTATTGCTATATTTTCTTAAACAGGTATAGTTCATATATATATATTTCAATTAAACTACACTCATTTACAACAATAATTCAATTTTGGTGTCATTCTTTATGGATTTTTGTTTTATAAAACTGACTCAGATAAGAAGTAGAGTATATGGTTATTAATGTGAGCTATGTTTTACACTAAAACAAAATTCAAAGAACCACTCTAAAGCTGCGGCACCCATAATATAAATTAAAGGTGCGGCACATATTTTTCAAATTAAAGCTGCGTCAGAAGTTTTTCTTATTCCAAAAATCACTCTAAAGCTGAAACATACTTTTTTCTAATTCTAAGAACCACTCTTTAGCCCCAGCACATTTTTTTTCTAATTCTAAGAACCCCTCTTAAGCTCCAGCACATATTTTTCTAATTCTAAGAACCACTCTAAAGCTGCAACACACTTTTTCTAATTATAAGAACCACTCTATAGTTACAGCGCACATTTTTTCTAATTCTAAGAACCACTCTTAAGCTGCAGCCCACATTTTTCTTATTTTAAGAATCATTCTTAAGCTGCAGCATACATTTATCTTTTTTCTAAGAGCCGCTCTTAAGCTGCGTCATACATTTTTTCTAATTCTAAAAACCCCGCTAAAGCTGCGACACACTTTTTCTCATTATAAGAACTAATCTAAAGTTACAGCACACATTTTTTTCTAATTCTAAGAACCACTCTAAAGCTGCGGCACATATTTTTCTATTTCTAAGAACCACGCTTAAGCTGCAGCACACACTTGTTTTCATTATAAGAAGCACTCTAAAGTTACAGCACACATTTTTTCAAATTCTTATAACCACTCTAAAGCTGCGGCACACAATTTTTATTATTCTAAGAACCACTCTAAAGCTGCGGCACACATTTTTCTAATTCTAAGACCCACTCTAAAGCTGCGGCACACATTTTTCTAAGTCTAAGAACCACGCGTAAGCTGCGGAACACATTTTCTAATTCTAAGAACAACGCTAAAGCTGCGGGACACTTTTTGTAGTTATAAAAACCACTCTAAAGTTACATCACACAATTTTTCTAATTCAAAGAACCACTCTAAAGCTGCGGCACATATTTTTATAATTCTTAAAATCATTCAAAAGCTGCGACACATATTTTTTCTAATTCTAAGAACCACACTAAAGCTGCGACACATATTTTTCTAATTCTAAGAACCACTCTAAAGATGCAGCTGATTGGTCCATTGTTATACACCTACGAAAAGTGAAACTAGTGTTTCTTAGTGTATATCGTTGGAATTCTAATTTTACCGCAGCTTACACTTCAGTTTAAATTAAATTTTGATTTGAAATAAATTTTTGCGATATTATAATTTCAGAGTTTTGACTTCGAAAATCTGACTAATGTACATCAGATGAAGTTTGCCAATACGCATTTTAAAATTTAAAGTTCAGAAATAAAGTAGGTCATGTTATACATCGTTGAATTTATAATTAATACAGCATCTCATTTTGCTGGTAAATTTCTATTTTACTAAAGGCATAAAAAATTCTCTCTACCCATACGTGTTGAATTTCGAACAGCTGAAATATTTTGTTTAAATAGCATGTATTTATCTTTAACGTTATTTTCGAAGGATATGAAATCTTCTCTAATCTTTCAAAAAAAAAAAACTAAAAAAAAAAAAAAATGTGAAAATTTGAAACACATTAAAAGATGTTTGGTATCATGAAATTCACAGTTAAATAATAAACAATACATCAGCTGGGAAAATAATACATGCATTCAGGGAAAATAACTTGATTGATTGAACTTGGTTGCTTATCGTCCAGTCGAAAATATTTGATGCATATTCAGGACGAGAGCATTTAAATGAATGATGATGATGAATGAACCCTGCTTTGTACAAGACCTATACGCTGAATTGGATTTTTAACGTGCTAGGTCCAGAAAGCAACAGTCCGCAGGAAGTCATGTCACTGTACCCAGACACATTATTCTGATTTTGGGTCGACAGGTCTTTGCTCATACTCCTAATGCAGTGTGCTAAGAGGAGAAGCAGCAAATACCAATTTTAATGTCTTTGGTTTGACCCGGCCGGGGATCGATCCCACGATCTGCCGCACTCGAGGCGAGCACGCTATCCAAAACCTCACCGAGGCGGTCAGAAAAAATATAATCCAGGAGATATATGTTTCAATGTAATACATGCGTTAAAATTTTTCTGTTAAGTTTAATTTTATTGGTGAAAATTGCGTTTTGTGGAGTATATAGTATATATAATCACCAACAGTATTAAATAATAATACGCGATGCATTTTAAAAATGTTTGAGGTAAGACAAAAATTAAGGTACAGTTAAAATATTCCACTAATAACACTTAAGCGTAAGATTTCTAGATAGATCTATGATCTGTCTGCACTTTGGTATCTTCGAATCCTATTAATACATGTTTAATTATTAGACATATTTTTACTGTCAAAAACCGAGACACAGAGAGGTAATAAAACATTTTTTTAAGCAAAACAGATATATTTGTTGCAGAATAAGATGAACAAAAATGAAAAGAAAGAAAAAATACCGATTACATGACGATGATAATTATGATGATGATAAGATTACATATTTATTATTAATGACGTACATTTCTGTTGAAATCCCGATCTTCATGGTAAAGTTCTAACATTTGCACGCAAGTTGGGCCATAAGATTCTGCGCTGAACCCATTACCAAAAACACCCTTCCTCTTTACCTGTCATAGATGTAAATAACCAAAATAACCAAAAGTAATTTTTTAGAAATGGATAAACAATTGACAGTGATATTAAGCCAATATACATTTTTTTGAAATATTATCATTTACATTTTGTTTGACAAATTCAACTAATGTACGTAATTCATAGCATCAATTGGAAATATGAGCTTTTACAATTAACAAATGTCAGCGGTTTAGATTTTATAGATTTATTATGTGATTTGAAATACACATCTCTGTGTTATTCTTTTGAAATTCCCCATTCGTGTCATTTCTAGCGTTTACGGGACGATTTAAAACAAAATAATCATTTTTTAAAGTCCAGGTCATATAATAGATTACAAAATAACCTACTAAACTCTTCAAATTTGATTTCAAATTATCTTTACAAAGGCAATCACTAGCATAAAACAACTTATTATAACATATAATGAATCTTGTAAATAAGAGTTTGTTAACTATTTTTAGAGTGTAAATAAAAAAATACATGTGGCATGATTGTCCACGAGACAGCCATTCACCAAGTTTTATTGTTTACATTGTGCATGTCGAAACTGTGGACAATTGCCACACTTTATACAACACTTCCTATATAACTTTATTGAACGGAAATTTTCATCTATTATAAATTAGACCTTTGGTAAAACGGATTTATTTGCTGTGTCATGGACTGTTCTTCTCGGATGAAAAAGAGAGTTTTAACAGATTTACTTACTGTGCCTGTAACGTTATGATTAATTTAGGACAATTCACCACCCAGTATTCACCAGCCCAGTTATCAGAGATGTCCGACATTAAATTTTTTACACAATGTGTTTTACACTAAAATTTGCTGCATTTGTAAAATCCTAAAGCACTGAAAATACAGAAGGGCTACAAAAAGTATTGCACTAAGTAGTTGTCCCTGCTGTCGGATTTTCGATTTGTGTGCATTTAAATGCTTACTTTGCTGTTAGGATCTTGGACTTCATATGTTTTGGTTCTAATGCTACTGATAATAGGTTCATTGAAATGTACATATAGTTTACCAATATTCACAATATTTATTCAATTTTGGTAAACATATATCATGTGGCGATCTTATTTTTTTAACTGAAATATACAATGTTCAAAATTGCAAAATGGCTTTGACATGAATGGTCCTCCGGTACATCATTTATGGATTTGCCTGAATATGCTGCGATGTTTTAGAATTTTTGGAAAGTAATTTCACAAATGCTAGCAAAAGAAGTCAATTATTTCATTACAATGAATTAGCTAAAACTTTTAATAATTTTGTTTCAATATTAAAACCCACTTTGAAGATTTGGCACTTGACCAAAAACGGCATATAAACATTCAAAATTGTTTTGAAATATTGTTAAATATAAGCTAGAATACCTGTTAAAATTATTTGTGATTTGGAATTTTGTAAATAACTGTCACATTAACGAATATTCCTTATCGAATATATTATGTACAACATTGAACCGAAATTCCATGTTTTGAGAATAAATAAGAAGAAAGTCTGTATGATATGTATTTACATGAAAAACTATAATAGTTAGCGCATGTATACATTGGTCCGTTACATTTCAGCATGAAGAGCTTCCGTTTACATAAAGTATTGAAACTGACTCGACCACACGTAAGGTCATGTATACAGCAGTCGTCGACTGTGGTTCCGGCAACAAACATCAGAGAAACAGACATAATAAAACCATTCAGCGAAATACCAGGTCCAAAATATTTATACGACATACCTTATCTTGGAATGGCTTTGCATTTCAAGCCATTTAGTAAGTAGCTTTAACTATAGCAATTAGTTGTAATTTAAGAGTTTGTATACAAATATCTTACAAAAGATAAACGGTTACAGTTTTTTTTTTGAAAAATGGATGACAAAACCTGGTTTTGATCCTGCAAATTCTCGTGAAACAAATATCGCAAATCTCCACATAAGTCTGTAGTCACATTACAGGAAGATGCCATCGCCAACGCGTTATCTTTGTACTGGTTTCGACTTTGAATTCGTATAGCTGCGTTAAATCCGATTACATTTATTTTTTAAGCCCTATGTTGGAGATCTGTAAGTTTTCCATGAGATCAAATCTTTCAAACTGCTTCAATCATTGTTTTGTTTTTAAGGTTTTATACTGATTTTTGTCACAATTTCGTTTTATTATAAAACATGTGATGAAGACACAAGTCATTTATGTGAACAACAAATTTTTTCAACTAATCGTACATGTTTTACTGCTATATTTTACCTCGAAGATATAAAAAACTCATGTCTGTCTATCCGTCCGCCTGTTCACATAGCTTGAAAGCGCATCTTATCCTTAACCATTTAATGGATTTCGATGAAACTTAACATGAACATATCACACAATGTGTAGATTTTCATATAGGAAGGAAATTCATTTTGCTCATTCCAAGAACAGATAATTCACGCATGAAAACTAGGATGGATCGGAGT
This sequence comes from Geukensia granosissima, assembly GCA_032357055.1. Taxonomy (NCBI): domain Eukaryota; kingdom Metazoa; phylum Mollusca; class Bivalvia; order Mytilida; family Mytilidae; genus Geukensia; species Geukensia granosissima. Next base: position 2,293 of record JAULBM010015159.1, on the reverse strand, counting down.
AATTGCTCAGAGTTTATTTTCCACAATTTATCTGATTTTCCTTAAACTGTTCTTTTTCCAGACTTCCCTTTGCCCGCGTTGTCATTTATTTATATATGTTTGATATATATTGACTGATGATGAAAACGTTCTTATTTTGTGAAAATGTTAGAATATGTTATAAGACAGTTTGACAGTAATACAGGATATAACTCCATTTATGTTTCTCATATAGTACAGAAAAGAATAAAATGTTCTTTCCCAAAAGTCTGGACCCGCCTCTGTTATGTCAGAAACTAAAATCATATAACTTTACTCTAATGTTGCCATATGGAAGCCACGAAATACAAGTGTTTATTTTTTGGTTGCAGCAAAATATGGAATGTTAGATTTAAAAGAAGTTTTGACATCTCTACGTGATACATACGGTGACATATTTAAAGTTAGAGCGGGGCTACACTATACTGTATACATATCCCATCCAGATATCGCCGAAACTATTCTAAGAACGCCAGATAAAAGGCACAGACGTATTGTTCCGGTTATCACTGACACGTTTTATGAAAGAAATGATCTTGGAGCTAGAGCACTTAGTGTATTGTAAGTTTATACTATCATTATCATCTTGATAGAAATCAATTTCTTAAAATTAATCAAGAAAAAGCGATGGGAAACCAAAAATTTAATCAAAGTAAATCTACATACACAGCGAACCAGAGACCACGACGAAATATCACATGGAAATCTATGATACCAACACATATATTGATATGACAGTCCCAATATGAGTATAAGCAGTTCATGTCTCTTTTAAGAAACCCGCCGTATTGTCCATTTGCAAATGAAAAGATTGTCAGTTCAACGCACTTGAAGGCTCTTTCAGTCCAAGATTATAACTCAAGTTTACTATAGAATAGATTCCACCTCCTGACGGAGTGGACAGATATTCCATAGCGTCCAGGATTGTGGTGTTGACCACGTGACTTGTGTTTTGGTGAGGTGGTTTCTGTATCAGTTACCGAAAACTTTCAAGAAGATCTTTATAATGACGTCAAGCTCTTGAATATTTAACAATATATGGGGTCAAAGAGTTTTGTCTTTAATCTTCAGCCGGTGTATTTTTGATATGAAGATGAGGATGAGAGATAAATTGAGGGGTGTTTGTTTCTTTAATTTTAAACTCTTTGGATAGAAGAGGCGGATAATTACTCAATGAAAGTCCAGTTTAAGAACATTCGTTTTAACGGAACTTGAAATTAAAGGTTTTGTCTAGCTTATCGTCTATGTTTTGCAAAACCACTCGAAGAAAATCTGCTTTAAAAAGTGATAAATCAAGGCGTTATGATGAGTGCAATTGATACCCAATGGAAAGTCGATAGTCTGCTGGAAATTGGAAAACTTTGTTGTCAATCAGAACATTTTGATAATATCTTCTTTTGTATTTTTGTTCTTGTATATTATATGGCGTTGGACAAAGCATGCCGTTTGTATATTGAATCTCCGTTCTATTTTGTGAAGATATAAGCTCCATAAGTCCAATTCGAGATCAGCTTGGTTGAACACTTGGCAGATCCTGCGATATCACACACTTCTACAAAAATGGAAAAAAGCATTACACAACGTCAGTGGAAAATGCAAAAGAAGACAAATTGATTATATTATATTAAAGGATATCGTTTGCCTAAAAAATCCATAAGAAGTAAATCATGTAGGATTGATTGCTTGTTGCTTAACGTCCAGCGGCAAAAAAATCATGCATTTTCAGGACGAGAACAAGTCAACAAACAATAAATCATAAATTTATACATCCAACCAATGGACGAAACTTAAGGAGTTCAACCCCTGACGGAAAAGAACCGAGGAGCATATTTCTTTACCAAGGCTACTCTTAGGGTGTTCGAGTATTTATACATCCCACTCCCTTTAGCAGGGGTTTTACCTGCAGGTGGAGAAACTGCAAGGCCTATTTTATACCCCGTCCGCCAACGGGGATCACGTAGGACAGTAACAATAAAATATGTTACCATTTTTTGTATCAATTGTTTAGGGCACATTTTTATTTATGTTTGATTTTTAAATAACTGTATTGTAGAAAGTTACTTTAAATCAAAACTTCTGTTAGATACAAGCGTGATTCATCTATTTGATATTCACAGAAATAACAAGAGGGTCGAGTACAGGTATGTGCCTTATGAATTATCAAGAAAGCTGAATAATGAAAAAAAAAAGAAATATCACATTTTTAGCTCACCTGGCCTAAAAGGCCATGTGAGCTTTTGCCATCACTTGGCGTCCATCGTCCGTCCGTCCGTCC
>JAULBM010015139.1:0-11541 GCA_032357055.1 Geukensia granosissima | reverse complement strand
TTGTTGACCATGGTCTTGTCTGTCTTCCGACTTAACGATTTCTGTCTGCCCCTTTGGTATCTTCGAATTCCTTTGTCAAGGGAGTAATCTGTCACTGGGCATTAAAAAAGGAAACCCCGGATCAAAATACACGCATAATGGTATTCAAATCCAAACAAACGAAATACGAAACCTAATCCAGCGGCAAGAGCATCTTCTGCTTGCGATTCATTTCACAGCCTCACTGTAGTCTCTCGGGTCAGAATTAAAACAAAGTCCACAAATTTGCGATTTTCAGGTAAGATGCGATGCTGAATAGCCTTGGTACCTACAGCAGTAGTATCGACTCAGTGGTTTACTAATATTTGGTAAATACTGGCTAATGTAAAGACGCAAATATTATCTTCTGATTATATCTATATTGTATGAATAGCATAAAGATTTCTCTTTTAGAGTTTGTTTAGCAGAAACAAACATAAACTGAAATGTTTGAATTCAAATTTATTTGATATGACTTCAAATAAGCAATATCAATAACAGTTATTGAACTCGTATAAATATACATGTTTATATATATATTTTCTTTATTTCTAGATCGACTTGAAGACTTACTGAATGTTATGACAATAAAACCACCTAACAACGACAAAAAGTCAATATCTGAACAAAATCCAGAAGGTAACAGTTGCCACAAGGCCAAATTAATACCAGCAATGACTTTAGAAAGCAGTTTTAACAATCTCAAAATGATCCAAGAAGAAACGTATTCGAAATTAAATCGACAGAAAAATAAAACATCATTTCGTTATTCATGGGATCTCCAACACCTATCAACACAACAAATTATACCGATAAACAATCATAAAGCAGAAACGAATAAAAGTCACAGTACACAAAATCAATCTTTTCAACAATTTTTTATGGGTTTGCAAGCCAAATCCTGTACGGAGATTAAACTTCCCCCATTAGAAGGCACTAAAATTCATAAGTCGAACCCACATACTCGTTTAACTGTAAACAATGGTGACGTCATGGAAAATAGCTGGGACATCCGGAATCTTAAAACCGATAACGATCAGATATTGATTGATCAGTCACTATTGAAAAGAGGCTATATAAGAAGGCAATACACCTGTGGTTTAGCATTTAAATCCAAAACACAGGTGAAGCCAGAACTATCGACGAATTTAAATCGAAGTTTAAAGGAACCTACTTTAATATCACAACTATTTAATAGTATGTCTTCGCTAAGACTCGACAACCGTCAAGATATGGCAGCTAATGACCATGTCCGGCATCATATCAAACGCCAGCAACAATGGATACGAAGTGACCAAGTAAAAAATTGGAGAAAACCACCGATGAATCGAAATAAAAAGCAGTGTTCGAACAGCACATCGTCTGGTCAGAAATCCGATGTCATAAGTGGTAATTCAGATGAGTCCTTGCACACAACAACGACATCATCAGAACCAACTAAAATCATTGACTTTGAATATGATGAAGAAAGAAAAGAAGCAATTGAAAAATGTATGAGATGGATGGATGACTTGCCAACAAAATTTTCAGGACTTCATATATTAGACCCTGCAATATCTTGAATATCGGACCTTACCATTATGCCAAAATAATGGGTTTAAATTTCAATCAAACAACGTATTTTGATGTGCAATTTGGAACTATACTCAAGACTTCCAAACAATTTTGTTGACAAAAACTAGCTGGTTCTAGTTTTTCGTTGTTGCTCTGTGGTTGTTGGTGCTTATGTAATGAAAACGGTCCTTAGCCAGTTTGAGAACTGATAAAAACTATGCAGTTTATTAAAGTTTCCAGACGTAAAAAAACAACATCCTGTCGGAACTGAGAGAAAGAATTAGTTAAATGTCTAGGAGATTGATATTTTTTGACTGACTTATGAACATATCGTACGTTTCTCCAATCAAGGAGACAACAAGTGCCAATTATTCATCGTGCCAAAATGTAGTGTATTTTGTCTTCATAAGAACTTTTATGTGTTTTGACTTTTTTAAAACGGGAAATAAATGACAATCTGAAGTTCAACAAATGAACATATGCGGACTTTGAACTTAGAGAAATCTGCGAAATTTATAAATTATTAGTATAAACTGCAGCCAATCGACATAGATATCGCACATGGGATATTATACTTTGAACAATTTTAAGTTTTTTGGGGTATGTCATATGTTTTTGTCTTTTTCATTTTTTCAAGGAAAATCTGTTTTTAATTGGATTTTTTTATATTTCTGTGATAACTTCAAAACAGTATTTATGTTGAAGCTTGTAGCTACTCATTTAACTTTTATCTTTAATATATGCATATCTGTGATATATTAATTCTTCATTTTTGCCCATTTTGGTTCATATTATTTAAGTATCAGTTCATATAAGAATCATACATATTTTTGAGATTTGAAATATAAACAAGTATCTGCTTTAAAGTACTGAATATTAGCATATTTTTCAGAAAACAGTATACATCAGCTATACTAAAATTACCAAAAATCTGTATTGAATATTGTAACAATTCGACTAAAATTTTAGTGCAAGTTTTATATTTTATAAGTTATAGGGCATTATGGGTAAAATTTGTTGATTCTTTCACGTCTCATGTGTGGACCATAATATACAAACATATACATGTTATAGACTCTTCATTGTTGTAAATGATTTGCAGAATAATTGTTATTCGATGTATGTTATTTAATTTATTTATTGTTATACTCTCAGAGATTGATAATAAAGAGATATATAAATATTCAATTTTCTTTCTTTCGTCTTTTGTGATTCTCCTTTCTTATGATATGAATCAAATCAACATGTTTCTAAAATGTCAGACAGGTCAAATTACTATATTTTTTTCTCTCGAAATTATCAATTATTAATAAGTCAATATTGATCCATCTATCATGCAATTTAATATACATATTCCTTTCATGAAACTTAGCTATATTTCATCAATATTAAAAATTTACGTAAATCGTTTGAAAGTTATTTTTGAACATTTAAAAAGGCAATTACCTAGTTTTTCAAATTATATATCCACTTAAGTAATAGTAAATTAGACGTATCAATTCATCTAGGCCAAAATGTTAAATTAAAGAGTTCAATTCCCAATTCTCCCCGTGCATCAGTGGTTATCAATATGACATGCAAGATATTAGTAGTCCAAGTTATAATACCTATTGGAGTCATTGACAACAGATTAAAAAGTTATTGTAATAAAGCTCTAAAATGAAACTTTATGACGCAAATGGAAAGAGAAATATTAAAATCAATTCATTTGCTGTTGGTAGGACGTATCCTTTGTTTTATTTAAATGCATAGATGCGGTTTTCAAAAAGAAGAAATGAAAATATAAAAAATACACAACTGGTCCTAATAGCAGTCAGTGGTTATAAAAGTAGAATCGTACAAAATAAGAATAGTCAAAATCAAGCTACCATGCAGGAAACTCAAGAAACATTGTATTTGTTCATAAATGATTTTTCCTACGATAGCAGCATATCACAAATTCTTTTAAAAATTATAATATACACATACTGTTATACAGTTGTCAGTCGATGAAAATATAATACAGGATTGAATTGACACAAAACTTAATCACATGACATTCCGTTTATGTCTAAAATAAAACACAAAGAATTATGTGAAATCAGATGTTCGATATAGAGTTGATGGGCCAAATGACAAGAGACAATGACAACATACAGAAAAAATGCAGCGACCAATTAAACAACTTTCAGAAATTTACTGCATTTTTTTGTAAAATCTGAAAAAACCATAAAAAGGAGCAAGTCTTCTGCATTGTCAGACGTTCATTACACTGTCGTTTTTCCTGGAGTTCTGGAGGTTGAACAGTTATAAAACACAGAACTAAATTGTAAACGGCAATACACATTGTATATGTATAAATGTAAGAATGCTTTTAAAAAAGCTGTAAATTGACGTCTTTGGAAAGTAGTATTTTTCTGGCCAGCATACAAATTCCAGCCCCAAGAAAATCAAATGGTTTTTGCCTTGATAAGTTTAATTGTCTTTACTCCTTCTGTGAGTTATCCTCTTACATGTTATCAAATTTTCTTGTCGCTTTGGCTTTCACTTGGGTCCGCTTATAAATATTAACCAACTCTAGTATATAGTGTTACTTGTTTTACTTTGTTTAATTATTTGGTCGATAGATATTACACTTGAATATCATCAAATTTTACTTTTGGGACCTTTAACACCTTGCCGTTGGGTGTGCACATGTATCCATTAATAAAGGCCTTGGGCCAGCATTTAGCCTTAGAAATTTTTGATTTACATGTTTTAGATCGCTGTCTCTTAGACAATCATACCGTGTCACCTTTTTCTATATCTAAAATATCGATTTGATAAATGTAGAATGTTTATTTAAAATTTGGATGAAGTACTTTTTTCTTAAACATCTTGAATGTAAACACTTATAATGAAACAGAAAAGGTCTTTTATAAAATCGTTAAGATGTTGTACAAATATAGATATTTAGGTCAGTAGTTTAATATTAATGTGAGAAAATGATTTATAACATCAAAGCAATAATCTAATCAACTTATCATAACGTTATACAAAACATAAAACATTGTGCAATTAACAACCGTACATAAAGAATTAAAAAGTCATTTATAAACCATAGAAACATTTAGATATTTCTTTATATCACGCTAAGTGTAATGATAATTCACATGTAATGCAAAAATTACAGTGTTACGTTGCCATTAATTAAAAACAAAAAAAATGGTTTCCAGGGGAATAAAATGTCAATAAGTTAAAACAGGAGTCAAAGATAACCTTTCAAGAACTTGCTTCCGAACTCAGAATGTCATGTACATTTGTATTTGGACTTTCCGAGTTCACCCTCCCTTTTTGCGTTGTCTCTGTCTTTTATTTTTTATTTTGTTCTCGGTGTAATGCCATCTAGTTTATATAAACTTGATGAGGCTTTTGCTCTGCTTCAATTTTTCTGTGATATGACCCTTACTATAATTGTATAAGCAATGCGAAAAGAAGCTCTTGTTAGATTAAGGAGGAGAGATTTCTTGATTAAGTATTATTGCTGTTGCAGAAATTGCAAAATATAGGTTAAAATTTCCCAAAACAAGTTATATAGGAAATGTAAGGAACAATATACCCCCTAATAAGATTTCCTTAATCGCCTCGGCGGTGTAATGTCTAGCGTTCTGGACTCCAGTACGGAAGATTCAGAGTTTAATCAAACCCAAGACACTTCGCATTCTAAGCAAAAACTGGTCGGGTCAGTCATACAAATGTGTCCTTGCTTCCTGTGGACTGTTGCTTTTGTGAGCTAGCACGATAAATTTGGCTCAGCATGTCGGTATAGTACAAAGCAAGGTTCATTTATCATCACTTATTAATAACATGTTCTCGTACTAAATAAGCATAAAATATGGCCATGGACGTTAAGTGCCTTTCAATCAAGCAATCAGATTTCCCTTGGGTTGCACAATATTATCTTCATGTAGAAACATCTAAACTTTTTCTGACAATGCAGACGACTTGTTCTGTCCTACGTTTTTTTCTAGAGCTCACTAAAGCAATGAAGTGAATTTCGGAAAGTGTTTGATTGGTCCCTGCATTTTCGTGTTATTTTTGCCAATGTCTCTTTCCAACGGAAATGTCATTTGGGCCATCGGTACTGTATCGAACATCTGATTTCACATATTTCTTCGCGTGTTATACAAGACGGAGTGTCTTGGGATAAGGTTTTAGGTCATTTATCAATCCTGCACTACATTTTTACTGTCTTCCAACTGTATTAAGGAATGACAGCTGTAGAAGTTCAATATCAACTGTCATTTAGTAGATGGCTGTCTCATGAAAATTCATACCACATCCCCATTTTTATATTTTACATGCATGTAATAGCTGCCTAAATTTCTAGTTTGTAGTATGTTCTCAAGTAAGTGTTTATTAGATTTTTCAGATAATCTGGATCAAAATGTTTAGTGAAAGACTTGACTGAATGTACAATATCCCGGTACGCCAGAGATTATCAATGTGACATTTAAGATATTAGTAGTAAAAGTTATTATAAGGTGTATGTGTTTGACAGCTGACTGGAATTCTAAGTACAAGTTCTAATAAAACATCAGAAATTAAAATTTATGACGCACTTTAAAATGAAAACAATGAAATAAAAATGTTATCTTTCAAGTGCCTTAAATGAACAGAGAAATGTATTACTCCAAACAGAATAGCTGTCAAAATAAACAAAATGCATTTGAAAGGTTTGAAAAACTTACAAGAAGAGCAATATTAACATATTTTATGCATGAAAAGTAATTTTGACATGGTTTTTGTCTTAAAAAAGCATGTCCTACCACTTATTATTTTCTGGGGCTTCTACGTTTTTGTTTGTTTGGTTTTTTGGGGGAGATTCTTTTATCTTTTATTGTTATTTTCTTTGGAAATGGTGTAAACATGAATGCGATTTTTTCGTTCGTCCAATGCATATAACAATGACTCCTAAAATTGACAAAATACTAACTCTGAAAATACATATCAAAAGATGTTATACGAAAGGCGGTACCCAGGGTCATAAGTAAGGTGTGAAATGAGTCAAATAATATCTCAAAGATATGTAATAACTATTTGTTTCATACTTTAGCAGGAAACTTCACAAAAAGATATGTGAAATGTAAGCATTTTCAAATTCAACAATAGTTCAGTAAATCAGAGTTACATTGTTAAAAATCAAAATAAAATTGCTTTTCAGGAAACAGACCGTTATTGACAATATTAAATTTTAAAATGAAATATCATAAAGATATCAAATATCGTTTTTAGCTCTACAAACAAAATAGAAACAAATACTTTTAGACTTTAATTATACTTTTTGCAATAAACCCAAGTTTAAATGGAAGATATAATTGGCACTGGGGGTATACTTGTTATATTGGGAATATCATTTTACAATGAAAAAATGCTTAGTTTTCAGATATTTTATAACATTGTAAAATCAGTTTTAACAAATGGATATATATTTTCCATTCATGAAAATTTAATATTCTGATTGCTACCGACTGTCCGATGCAGGGTACACAAAATGGGATTGGAAATCGTTTTGATAATCTGTTAAATGAGTGGGGGAAATATATTGTCATTTTTTAATGGTTGCCTTTTAAAGTACAGTTACAATTCTAATTTTTTAATCAATTAATTGATCATAAAAGATAGAAAGTATAAAACAAAAGAATTTGATTATTTAAAAAGTAAGGAAGACAACAATTTGAATACAAAAACATATGATGCCTTTTGTGTTAAATTGATTGTTGTTTAGTCAACAGTCAGCAGTAAAACATGTGACTCGAGCTCTGCCCGGACACAAAAACCTTGCCCAGAGTCAAACAGTCTTTTTTTAAACTCTGCCCGGACACATGAACCTGACCCTTAGTCGAACAGTCTTTGTAACTCTGCTCGGATACATGAACTTGGCCCTGAGTCGAACAGTCTTTGTGACTCTGCCTGGACACATGAACCTGACCCTGAGTCGAACAGTCTTTGTAACTCTGTCTGGATACATAAACTTGGCCCTGAGTCGGACAGTCTTTGTGACTCTGTCTGGACACATGAACCTTACACTGAGTCGAACAGTCTTTGTAACCCTGTCTGAACACATAAACCTTACCCTGAGTCGAACAGTCTATGTAACTCTGTCCGGACACATTAACCTGACCCTGAGTCGAACATTCTCTATAACTCAGACCCGACACAGGAACAATACCCTGAGTTGAACAGTCTCTGTAACTCTGCTCGAACACATAAACCTGGCCCCGAGTCAAACAGTCTTGTACCTCTGCCCGGACACATTAACCTGGCCCTGAGTCGAACAGTCTTTGTGACTCTGCCCGGACACATTAACCTGACCCTGAGTCGAACAGTCTATGTAACTCTGTCCGGACACATTAACCTGACCCTGGGTCGAACAGTATTTGTAACTCTGTCCGGACACTTTAACCTGACCCTGCGTCGAACAGTCTTTGTAACTCTGGCCGTACACATGAACCTGACCCTGAGTCGAACAGTCTCCGTAACTCTGCCCCGACACAGGAACAATACACTGAGTTGAACAGTCTCTGTAACTCTGCTTGGACACATAAACCTGGCCCTGAGTCGAACAGTCTTGTACCTCTGCCCGGACACATGAACCTGGCCCTGAGTCGAACAATCTTTGTTACTCTGCCCGGATACATGAACCTGACCCTGAGTCGAACAGTCTTTGCTATTTCCACTAAACCCTGCATGCTAGTGAAGAAGCCACAAGTCTTGGCGTTACCCGGGGATCGAAACCACTAACTTACCCATCTGAGACTAGTACTCTTACCATTACACCACGCAATACAGACGGTCATGCCCGAAAAACGAAAAGTTTTCATACACCAGATCGCCAATGACAGCAAAAGACAGCACTTGTATTTGAGTAATATTGTAACAATCAGCCGTTTACAATTAGTTTTATATATTGGTAAGAGTAACTGTTGCCTGTCAGTATTAAAAAAACTATGGTGACAAGTAGGTGTGAAAAAAGTGTTTCTGTCTAGAAACAGACATTATGCGAAGTAATTGAACCTACTATAGTTCCGGAAAAATAGAAACAAACGTAAATAAAAAATGGCAATCATGTTAAAAACCGAACTAACATGAAGGCAATAACTGTGTAATATAGATATTTAAAAAAAAATCTGGGTTTATGATTAATTGGAAGTCAAGTGTATAATACCCACGTGAGAGATCAAAAGTGCAAAGTCCGAAAAGACCAGACAAATTTGAAACAAACTAAAAGATAAAACGAAAACAAAAGGAACAAAAATTTGGAATCCATCTACAACTTTTTACAAGGATTGGTTTAGGTGCGCATGAAGGGTAAACATCCCTGTCTTGCGCGCAGCACCCGTCGTAAAATCATAAATGATTATTTTATTCAGTTTCAGTAGAATACGGCCTTCAAAAACATTGATCATTATTCTTGTCATTAACTGACCTTCTAAAGATTTATTGGTGGGCATTATAATTACTCTTAAACCCATAAAGATATTTTCATTTGCTACACTAAGAAACAAGAGCGGCTACCGGGAATTCGGGTTATGTGATAAGTTGGCGAATTGTTTTGATATAAGACATTTTATTACTGATGTAAGGATTAATTGTGTTATTAAAGATTCATTTTTAGTAGCAGTCATCTAGTAGGGCTGCGGCATAGAAATTCGAATTAAAAGAATTCTCTAGAATTTGGAAATTTAATTTTCTTCATGCGGTTATCATACTTGTTTGATGTTTTGCTGGTTTTATTGCCTTCACACCTCTATGAGTACGTTTTATTTTAAATTTAAATTTACATTAGACACAAATTCTAATTTTCTGAATATCTAAAATAATATAAAGAACATAAAAATTTCAACGAAATGACCTTTTAAACAGCACCATTCATAAGATATTGTGATTTGATATATGAAAAAAAATAATAAAATGAATTTAGAAAAAAAATCATTGTTGGTTGGGAGGCCGAAATATAATGCAAATTTCTTGAAGTGTGGTTTGAAGGACAGTCACGATTTTACCTTTCCATTTGTTTATTATTAACTTTTTTGCCATCATTTTTAGCCGGATAACAGACTCTATAAGTAATACTAGTGCTAATTTAACGAGTTTCGCTAAGCAAGACTGGTCGGCCCAGAGTGAAAAAAATGTGAGATGTGGCATGATAATCCATGAGACAGTCATCCACCATGCAAATGACAGTTGAATTTTAACTTCTTCATGTCCAATACATGTCTTTAATAATGAATCGAAGTCCATACCATAACGGAAGCTGTAAAAGGCCCAAGGAATACAAAATGTGAAAGCTTCCATGTCATCCTGTGGCTTGTCGCTTTTGTGAACTAGTACGATAAAAAAAATCGGCTCAGCGTCTCATTATTGTTCAAAGAAGTGCTTATTCATCACCACTCATTAATATGATCTCGTCCTGAATAAGCATGAAATATTGACGTTAAGCACCATCCAATCAATCAATCAGATTCCACAATTCTTTTCTGCATGTAGAAACATGTTGTTACATGAGGGTTCTTTTGAAATCTTTCATTTATCCTTATATTTTATCATCTCTATTAGTGTATCTGCATGTAGAAGCTGCCTAAATTTCTAGTTTGTATCTTTTAAAGAAAGTATTTATCCAAAATGTTAAGTGAAAGAGTTGAGTTCGATATCCGGGTACATCAGATATTATCAATGTGACATTTAAGATATTAGTAGTAAAAGTTATTATAAGTTAAATGTGTTTGACAGCTGCATGACTGGAAGTCTAAGTACAAGTTCTTATAAAGCTTCAGAAATTAAAATTTATGACGCACTTTAAAATGAAAACAATGAAATAAATTTGTTTCCTTTTAAGTGCCATTAATGAACAGACAATTTTTTTTCCCAAATGGAATAGCTGTCAAAATAAACAAAATGCATTTAATAGGTTTGAAAAACTTACAAATAAAGGAAAACAAATATCATTTTATGCTTAAAAGACAAACCTTGACACGGCTTATGCCTTTAAAAAGACAAGTACTACCACTTAGTTTTTTCTAAGACTTCTACGTTGTTAAAGAAAAAGTAGATGTGGTATGATTATCCATAAGACATCTATCCACAACGTGTAAACCTCCAACTTTTACAGGTTGCCCTAACGGCTTTCATATTGGACAGATTTCTACACCCTAAGGCAAGCTTTAAAAATCCCAAAATAAACTTTGATCATTTTCAAATAAAGAACTATCGGCCAATTAATTAAACAAGGTAATGCAAATGCCATTTAAACATAAAAACAACGAAATCCACTGAATCACAGGTTCCTGGCTTGGGACAGGCATGATAATTATATGTGGATTGTAAACATATTTGTGAGTACTACTCAATACTCCCCATAACTGGTACAGTAGATTGATAAAAAGACGATGAAAAATTGAAAACAAAGTTTAAAGAAAACCAACTGTCTAATATTTAACCTTTGAAACTTGGTTCTCTCAATCTACACATCAATGCAAACACGGTGTAAAAAATATCATTGCTTGTTGTTTGTTTGTTTGCTTTTTATCCCCGCACTTTCGAATTAAAGTTCGGGGATATTGTCGTTACCCCCGTCTGTCTGTCTGTCCGTCTGTCCATCCGTCCGTCCGTCCGTCACACTTTCTTGTGACGTGAACTCCTCCTACATTTTTGGAGGTAGGCTTTTAATTTTATTATAGATTGGTTGCATATAGCTTGTAGATGTGCATGAAAGTTTCTGAATTTTGAACTTATTCCAAATGCAAACAAGAGGCCCAAAAGGGTCAAATATTCTAAGATATATTTGTGACGTGAACTCCTCCTATATTTTTGAAGGCAGGCTTTTGATTTTATTACAGAATGATTGCATATAGCATGTAGATGCGCATGAAGATTTCGGAGTTTGGAAATATTTCCAAATGTAAACAAGAGGCCCATAAGGGTTAAGTGAGCTTTTGTTTCATAAATTGT
>JAULBM010015118.1:0-11542 GCA_032357055.1 Geukensia granosissima | reverse complement strand
CTGACCTCAAACTTAATTGAAATCATTCAACCATGAAATATAGGTCATGTGACCTCAATTTTTGGTGTGGTGAAAGGCTGTGACCTCATGCATCTGCATACCAAGTAATATGAATGTAGGTATTGTAAATCCAAAGATCTGGCTGTGGATGCGGATGCGGACACGCACGCGGATGCGCACGCGGACATGGACGCCGAGGGTACTCCAATTGTCCCCCTCTACTTCGTAGAGGCAAACTTAAAATTTATTATCTATAAGGTGACAGCTAAAACATTCAGAAGGTAAAGTATCTGAACACATTTCTTACATTTAAAAGTTTTAATTGAAAAAAAATTTACAAATGAATGTAATTTTCTTTTATGTTTGCCGAAACAAATTTACAAATTAATGCAATTCTGTTATTTTCTTTTATGTTTGCCGAAACAAATTTACAAATAAAAGCAATTCTGAAAGCACCTATTGGGGTTGTCAAAACAAATTTACAAATGAAAGTAATTCTGTAAGCACTTATTGGGGTTGCCAAAACAAATTTACAAATGAAAGTAATTCTGTAAGCATCTATTAGGGTTGCCAAAACAAATTTACAAATGAAAGTAACTCTGTAAGCATCTATTGGGGTTGCCAAAACAATTTTACAAATGAAATAATTCTACAAGCACCTATTAGGGTTGCCAAAATAAATTTACAAATAAAAGCAATTCTGCAAACATATTAGGTTTGCCTGAACAAATTTTCCAAATGAAAGCAATTCTGCAAGCTCTGGGTTGTCAAAAGTCGTAACTGAAACATCATCTCATTAAACAGTTTGTGACAGTAAAAGAGTTATTGTTACTGTGGACTCTGTTTGGGGGATTAAAACAACTATTATATATTTTGTACTATAAATCTTTGTTGGCAGTATGTCTTATCTGTATTTCCTGGATAGACTTGTAATCAGAAATGCATACATTTTAAAGAAGTGTGAAAGAAGTCCTAACAGTTTTTATACTAATGAGTGAACTGGAGTTTCATCTACTAGGGATGAAACTGAAACTTATGTCGGAAATAATACAATAGGTATTGTTTTTCTGCAGTTATACCCCACAAAATTATTGGAATCACACCGTCTCTTTGATCTTCTGTCCACATATTGTTTAAGCAAATCTCCTCCGAAAACATTCAATTGATCTCAATGAAACTTTACATGAACATAAGACTTGATGTGCGGATATAGGAAAAAATTGGTCCCTGCCCATTCCAAGAGCAGATAATCCATGTGGAAGCAGGGATATCTTTGTAAGTTTTGCTCACAATATGTTTTGTTGTAGTTTTGCACACAATATATTTTTTTGTGTCATATTTTAATTTTTACAACAAGTACAATAATTCCATTACAAAATAATAATATGTTTGACATCATTCAATGGTAATGTTTTAGGAGCATATCTTGGGAAGATTCCATACATTATTACAACATGGCAGCCACAACAGACAACGCTGATGAAGGAGGAGAGTATGATAGTACAATAAATGATCCACTCTACCAGATCCAGGCCAAACAGGCAGAGCTCTATAGACAGGGAGGACATGGTCTCGACAAAGATCCTAGCAAAGCTGGTAATTTCTATTATGAGATGAATGTCTTGGTAAACAAACACAGAGCTTTATTGGTACTTTAAATTCCCATATTTAATACTGTGTGTGCACTTGTATCAAATCACAGACTGGTGATGGTTATGCAAGGCTAATTACTGTGATTCTATTAATGTTGTTTATACCTTTGAACCTCTACTTTTAGCTCACCAGTCCAAAGGTCATGTGATTTTTTGTCAGCGTCTGTCTTTTAACTTTTACATTTTTCATCATTTTCTCTGAAACACAGACAAAATAGAAACAGATTTTTGTTTTGGCTGAAACATAAAAAAAATATTCTGCTTTGAAACCACATTGCCAAATGGAACAATATTTTACAGGAAGCATTTTTGCAGGGTGCTATTGAAGTCTCTTTATGACTTGGAGATGATGATTAACAATAACTGACATAGGATTAGTTTTCACTGCACATCTATAATCACCATAATTTACATAATATATAAGAACTTGCTCAAAGACAACTTTATTAATACAATAGTTTCAACTTTTCAATGTTTGTTTGACAGTGTTATTTTATGACATTTAACACATGGGTTGGCAATGATTTGTGCTGTAGCATCATTCCATTTTGACTTGTGTATTTTACATACAGATAGGGATTTGACCAAAATGTTTCCTAGACTTGAATATTTATCGCTTTCTTTTCAGGTGATTTGTATAACGAAGCTGCAGAACTTGCTATGGAAGCCATGAAAGGTCGTCTAGCAAATAAATACTTTGCCTTGGCAGAGGAATGTTATGGTGAAGTAGAAGAACCAGAGTCAGAACAATAAATACCTAGACATGGTAATGGATTCACCTGATTCTTTATTGGTGAATCAGTCCAATTTTTTAAGAGGGAGGATAAAAGTGCTTTGTGAAAAACTTTATATATTTTCAACATAAATTGACCTTTTACATTGTGTTAATTTACAATTTATTTATGTTGTATCATGCTACAGTTAATTCATTTCTGTGCATAATGGACTTGTGAATGCTGTGAAGAATGAACTTTTTGATGATAGGTCCAATTATCTTAACAGAAAGAACTGACAGAGGATCTTAAAAGAAAGAACTGTCTCATTATCTTAACAGGAAGATCCAAATGATTACTTTAAGATATAGAACAGTGTTATTATTTCAAAAGAAAGAACAGAATGGGATCTTAACAGAAAGATTTGTTAGAATATCTGAACAGGAAGATATGTTTGGTTATTTTAAAGCATAGAACAGTCTTATTATCTTAATGGAGAGATATGTCTGATTATCTTAAGAGAATGTACAGAGAGATATGTCATCTGATTGTCTGAGTGGAAAATGTTGTTGAGGCATTGAGATAAGCTTTGCTTTGTTTTAATATTAATAAAGTGTATTGCTTATAGTGTGATATATTCTTTGTTTTCTGTTGGCACACATTTTTGGTGTTTTACTTTATTTTATTTTAATGTTGTAACATTTACCTTATATGCAATTTTGTTTAATTAACCATTCGTAAACCAAAGGAGTAGGTACGTTAAGCCCCATATTTAACCCAAATTTTAGATTTTGTGAAACAATAATAAATAGTTGTGAAAATGCTGTTTAATATTCGTACTTTTATAATTCAATAATTTTTTTTGTATACTTTTAGACATTTTGACAAAATGAAAAGGTATGTTTGACTATTTTGACAAGAATTTAACATTTTTGGTAAAAATACTCAATTTTTGGAGGTGTTTTGTTCAAAATATATATGATCACACAAAAACATCAGGAAGATATTTCAACCAAACATTTGTACTTGATAGATCTTTAATTGTGCAAAGTTTTGTTGTGATGTTTTTGTGCCATCTATATTAAAATCACCAAAATAGTATCAAATATTGCATCAAATTAATTAATTTCTTAGTAATTTCACATTTAAAGCACTTTCTATGTGCCATGTGACCATTGTAGAACTAAATAAACTAAACATTATGTTGGATTTCTTTTTATAGACATTATTCTCTACAAAAAATAAAAAATAATAGATTTTAGCCAATTTTCATTTTTAAGCCGAATTCTTGGGCCAAAAATGGGCCTTAAAGACCCTCTTCCTTTGTATATTGTTAAGAATTTAAGAAAATCACCAAAAATCAGCTTAATCCATTAAACTTGGAATTTTTTTAACCTCATACACTGTAGCATTCTTTTGATCAGAGTTTTAATTTTCCTGCTGATTAGCCTACACTGCTATTCTTGATATGAATTTTTTCTTTTGTATGCAAATATGATGTCCAATAATATGAAATATTGATCTCATTATTAGTTTGTAAGTTGTAATAAAATATTTTTTTTTATAATTTATGTAATCATGTGGTTTTATTTCATTCATAGTTTTAATTTGACATGTATTCTGGTTCATGTTTCAGAATTTATAATTTATAGAATTAAAAAACAAGAAATGACAAAAGTGGCATTGAAAAAAGAAATGATAATACACCAGACATGTTTATTTAAAGAATTTCAAACAAACAAAATTGTTTTTTACCTTAGAAATCATTAATACTTGGATTATATTCACGGACATAGCAAACATGACCATGACAAACCCAGATAATTTGAATTATAGATTTTGGACAACTGTAAATTCCCCTGTATTAATTCTATACAATCCAATTTTTTCAAATAATTATTTTAATTCATTTTTAGAGTGATGGTTATGGAGTTAACACTGTTCACAATAAATTTTTAAAAAATGGAGTAATATGATGAATATGCATGTAATTGGTATTTTGAAATTGTCCCAGTACTTTTATCGACTTAACTGCAGATATGATTTATCTCACCGATCATGTAATAAAGTAAGTAAACTGTGATAACTTGAACATGTTGAACCAGGTGTAACTTGAACATGTTGAACCAGGTGTAAGTGATACTCATTATTAAGTACTCATGAATGTATTATTTCTATCATTTATATAAAGCTTGTTCATTATTTGAATATCTTGGAGCTTTAAAGTTATGTGTTGCTGACGTTTAATCAAATTTTATTATTAATGCACTTGACGCTTTCAGTAGTACTAGTATGTAGTATTTGCTCTAAATCATCTGTTCCAATACAAATTATATTTTGAATTTCTCAATTATTGAAGAGTATATTTACATATTAAATGAGAGTATTAATTTGCTGTATAGGACGTTAATAACTTTCACCCCCCCTCCCCCATATTACCAAATTTTAGTGAATGTTCTCAGAATAATTACTTTGTAAAGATAATGTATATTAATTTCATATTTGGGAAATTTAAATGTAGTTAAAGTTAGATAACTATGACCCTACACAAACTATAAGACCAATTATACATACTATTTTGAAAATTGTAACCAGAAAACTTTAATTAAGCTGTTATCAATTTTCAAAACAGTGTTGTCTTGATAAAGGTAGAATTCAAATCTGGGGTTTGAAAGTTATTTAAATCCTCCATGGCAAATTAATGCTCTCGGTGGGATGGTAATCAAACAGCTGACAGCAATATTTGAAGTTGTTTCAATCCGTTTCTGTAAAGTGTGTCAACAGTCCTTTTCGAAAACATATTTCCGGAAGTCTGAGTTTGGTTTAAAAATAAGATTTTGTAAGAACTGTTCCTCTTTGTGGGTAGTCTGTCACATCGACGCAAGAATGAGCAAGGAGAAAAACCTGACTTTCCCCTGTACTTCATCTTAAATCCTTTGCTTTCTATGACTGCCAGAAGTAGTTAAGGTATTTACGCTCCACATTTTAATTTATAAAAACTAAAAATGAAAGGTTTAACTATTTTACCTTGACAGAAATTGATGCACGTTTTAGCGTTGATTTCTATGGAAACTTTACACTACACTACCCGGAAGCCGGGAACCAGAACAGTAAATTTTAATTTTAAAAGGAACCACGGCCTTCCGGAAATGGGTTTTTGAAAAGGGCTATAACCAAAACATTTTGACCATAGTATTGGGACAGAATAGATTATTTTGATGCATTGCTATTGCATGTAAATAGAGCTAGAATAAATTTCATATAATGTAGAGCTGTTAATTCCTAGTGTAAGAAATGATGTGCTGAAGTGGTAGTTACATTTTTCTTACGGTGTATGTATTTATACCTATCTAAGCTTGATTTTCCACAATATTGATTTGCAAATATATAAATCACATTCATGTACTTTGTCATAATTTGAAATTTTAAGTAATATTTACAATTTGAAAGAATAACTTTTCCAGTTATGTTATCGATATGTGACAAGACATGAAAAAAAACCCCATAGAAACCAAAAAAAAAATCATATATGTTGCAATAACTTAGTATAATACCTGTACATGTCACTAATACAATTCAAACTTTATTTACTCTTATCACTTGTAAGAACATGTCTCCTATTTTTGTGCAACTGTCTCACTGCCATTTCATAACTTTGACATTTAGGTCTTTATGTATTGTCACATTACAACGATATGCAGTTTATGCAGTGCTGATTTCAATTAAGTTTCACTTTAATAAATTACACAATATGACATATTTGGGAAGTAAAATTAAGTCCTTGTTTTTGTCTGCTGTTATTCTAATGTGTATCATCAAAATTCTTTATTGTGCCAAGTTTTACCAATGTTTCTATTTTTGGTACAAAACTCTGAATAACTATCAGCGGTCCCATTTCTCATAGTAACTGAAAAATATGAGACATTTTGAATTATGGATATAAGACCTGAAAAAATTGACGTAATCATAATATTTTCAATTTTGGTATTAAAACATTTATATTGAAACTAAACGGTCAATTTACATGAACCATTGAAATATCAATATTTCTTGCATCAAATGGTTGTCTTTAATATGCACCTGTATTGTACATTTTATCTGCTTTTATTTTATTATACCAACTGCAACTTGATCCATGTCACACATTTCTTTTAAGTCTCATTACTGTTACCATGTGTTGTATCAGTAGATAAAATCTTAATTCAGAAAATGATAAACAAGCACTTCACAGTTTTATGGCTAATAATTTATATTAGATTTTTGATGTAATTTTGATAGATTTAAGTTTAGATGTTGTGGTGGTAGAATATTTAGATGTTGTAGTATATATATATATATGTGTGTAACCTTTTACATATATAACGGCTATGGGTCATACATTATACATAGAAGAAATTTATGGTGATGGTCTGTTATAGTTATAGGTGGAGTGTTATTCTGTACTAAATATATTTTTGCAGACATTTTTTCTTGCCCTGTTATGAAGTCAATTCTGATTCATTAACATTTATTGGAATAGATAGGATTAACTTAATTAGTTTGGCATTTTAGTGAAAAAGTTGTTTTTTTTATTTAAGATTTATTTATAGTTCTCAGAGCAGAAAAAGATTGTGTGTTTATATTTTTGGCCCTTAGATATATATTTTTCCACATTTGGTAAGATGATAACAGCGTTAGAATTGTTGTCTGCAAAAACTCTGGTTGATGAGTGGCTTATATATGCAATTTTAGTACATGTTAGAGAAACTGTGAAGTGTTTGTCATATTTTTATAATTTTGAAAAATGTGATATAGATTAAGAAGTTGTATTCCCAGTATTCTGTGGGATGTCAATAAGTTGAGACGAACCAGTGGTGATCAGAAATGATCTCAGATAGATACATCTAAATTTTAAATTTAAAACTTAATTCATTGATAATAAAGATCAATATTGATATGATCTTCTGATTGGATAGACTTGAAATGGTTCGTGACTTTTAAGTATAAAGCTGTTTATCATTATTATATATGCTAAAGTTTAATTTAGTAAATATTCTTTTAAAATAGAGAACATGGTGCATATTAATAATAATTTGTTTATTCTCAATTACTTGTTCAAAACCAGAGTCATAATATTAAGGTCAAAGTAGTATTATACCATTGTCACCTGCCCGACCGAGAGCATTAATTTGCTGTGTAGGACGTTAACAACTTTCACCCCCTATTGGTGTCACAACATTTAGTTCAGAGGTAGTTTTATGTTAATAGTTTGTTTATGTAATAGATGTTTCATGATGTTTGTATCTGCATTGTTCACAAAATCAATTTTTGTTCTCATGAAACTAAACCATGCATTGGTAATTCAAAACTATTCCCCAATATTCCCCAATATTCATTTCTAGTGTGTTATTTATTAATATAAAAAGTAAAATGTTTAATGTTGGAAAGTTTTTCTTTTTGATTGCAAAAAAAAGTAAATAGTTGAAAGTAGATGTCTATTTTTGTAAGGAAATAAAACAAAAATAGAAAATATCAGTGCAGTAATAAATCACATTTCCCGTACATGGTAGACAGGTTATTTTATACAAGAAGTCCCAAACAATAAGAGGTCTCTTTTATATACTTTTCAGGGATTCTTTAATCAGTCAAATTAGAATTCTTGCATTTATTTCAGTACAAAGTGTTTAGTTCACAATGAGTTTAGTTTTTAGTTTGAAAGTTCAGTGTCATAGAAGTTATCTGTTTTTTTAAATTGTTTATCTTTGATGGGTTGCCTTGTAATTAGGTAAAATTTGAATATAAAAAAGCTACTGACTAGAATAAAGGGCAGCTGCAAATTATTTATAAATATTTATAGATTTATAATGAGACTTGTGATTTCCAGTCAGTATGTTGGACATATACAATTACAACAGAAAGCCTCACTGAAAAGGGGAAACTGCTGAAATACATTTATCCATATTTTGCTTGTAAGAAGAACAAAGACCTTATTTACTTACTGTAATTTACAAACAAAATATTTTGTAAAAATATCTAGGGATAAATCTATATCTTTTTATCTTATAGACTCCACAGTTCAACATGTGAAGTGAAATAATTTGTATTATATCATTTAAAATTAGACTGTTTCAAGAAGCAAGATTTTAAAAAGGGCTATATAGCAAAAACCAATTTTATAGTTAAAACAAGCTTCAGTCTCTGAACCTTGGAATATGCAACTTTAAAACTTGTACAAAGGTTTTATAAAACAAATGTTAGTGTGATGTTGAGATGTGTACATAAATTTTTTGCATTTTCTTAAGTATTGGTATTTTTTTTTAATTGTTAATACCAATGCACTGCTGTTTATTTTCAATAAATAAAATATCATAAATGGTTTGTTAGCTTTGCCCTTGTCCATTGTCCCTCCATAGATTAATAATTGTTTTTGCCTCGTCTGCGAATTTTAGTCACCTAAGCAACACTTTACTCCCTTGCGACCGTAAACTTTTTTATAAATTTTTTATCTCTGTTACTGTTTGTTCAAGGTTAACCAAATTAAGTATGCAGATAGTTCATAATATGAACTTGTCGACCAGTCATATGTCATTTGACCTTGACCTCAATTTCGTGGTTCAATAACTTGAAAATCTGTGTCAAGGTTTTACATTCAAGTCTGTTTCTCAACAACTGTTAAACCTAGACCCACAATATTTGGTCTGTATTTAGATCTTGGTGAGTACTTACGACCTTAACCTCATTTTCATTGTTGAGTCACTTCGAAATTTTTTAAACTTTCAAGTCAATATTTCTCAACAACTGTCCTACCATGCCTCATATTTAGTCTGTTGTAAAATCTTGATGGGTACTTGTCAGTCTTTTTATGCCATTTTAACATGACCTTATTTTCATGGATGATTGACTGTAAATTTTGCACATTCAAGTCCACCATATTTGGTTCATAGTTAGATCTTGGTGAGTAAATACCAGTCTGCTATTTGACATCTGACCTTGACTTTGGCCTTTACAGGTAAACTTTTTCTTTGCCTTAGTCCAAATTTGTTAGTCAGCTATTCCAATTGCAGGCATGACATTTCTGTGTCCTTGTTTAAAATTATGTGGAATAGGCCATGCATCCATTTGAATATTACAGATTCATTTTCAGCTCACCTTGTCTAAAAGGCCACGTGAGCTTTTGCCATCACTTAGTCTATCATTTGTCCTTCCACAATTAACATTATAATCTTCTCCCCTGAAACAACTGGGCAAATGTGAAACATTGAAACCAAACTTTGGTGGAATAGTCCTTGATTGTTGGAATAAATTTATCTAACAAAAGCAGCATTTTGTTATTTAAGCTAGCTTGGTTGTGTCCACAGAAATTACTGCAAGTTGAAAATGCTATTGTATTCTTCAACTAAAATTAATAAAATATTTCTGACAAAATTAGAGAGCAGACCATTATTGTTACATCCATCCATTTGAACTATAAGTTTTCTTAGCCACACTTGTTCTAGCAATGGTTTTGGATGAATACCATCCTTATATAAGTGTAGGTTTTATGAAATTATGGTACTGACTGTTGTTCTGTCAGATTTTCTTTGTTTGCGTGTTTGTATACAGATTTTTGTTAAAGTTAGGAGATCTGTTACCTAATTCAGAATTTAATTGTTCTATTTGTTCTATTTTAATGTCTTGATCAATGAATTTTAATGTGTTGATGGCCTCTGGTGTTATATGCCAGTATCGAGTAAACTGGGATATGTAGGAATGGATATGTTGCAATCAGGTCAGTTATTTCTCTATATATAATATATAATGGTTTCTTTGGTATTATTTGTATTGGTGGTTAGAGAGATGAAACCATCACCGGATGTCATGTTGCATGTGCCAAACCATACATAGAGATGGATGTTCCCAATTAATCTGACCATATCGTCTTTTAACCACTATAGGTGATTTTATATACTTATCACCAGGTTTACACCACAATCCTGTGAATTCACAGATTTTCAAAGCTTGGAACTGGTACACATTCATATCTGTATGCTGTGATATACTTCAGTCATAGGATATATCAGGTAAGTTCAGTGTGTCATGAAGTTCAAGTGGTCATTAACCTGTATCCCTTTTAGAGCTTTTAAAGACTGTATTCATCATCTAATGAAAGCAAGATAAAGTCTTGTGCAAATGTTCATAAAAATTTCTTCTATGGAACTGGTTTCTCTTGTTGGAACTTAAGTTTGGTTGAAAATGATGACTTTGTCTTGGCAACTGAACACAAGTTGAGAGGTTTCATGCACTTGGAGCTTCAGGTTTTTACTACTAAAACTGAAATTGCAAAAATTTGATTGGTGTAAGTGCAAAAATTAACCACTTTTTCAACAAGTTGATACAAGTTTGATACAAGCGTGGACACAAAAAGGTCTTGCCTGTACATGCAGCTTTGACCCTATAAATGTCTGGACACAATAATTTTCTAATCTTAATATTCAGCAAGTAATACCACCAGGGCATTTAAATAAAACAATTCAATAGTCAGAAACTGAAAACATGATACAGAAGGCGTGTTATTGTTGATCAGTTATGAAACTTGACTAAAGTCGATGAACCATGAAAATGAGGTTAAGAACATAAGATACATGGCAGACTGTCATGTACTAACAACCAATAAGCACATCCAATACTGTTGACATATCACAGTTACTAAGAATTAAAACTGGACTCTAGTCAATGGACCATGAAAATGAAGTCACTGACATAAGATATGTGGTAGACTGAGGTGTATTCCTAATAATCAAAAAGCACACCAAATATTGTTGATCTATCACTTATAGAAAGTGAGAAATAGACCAAAGCATGAAAACATGACCCTAGTCAATGGATCATGCAACTGAGGTCAAGGATAAAAGACATGTGGCAGACTGACAGGTACTCCTATTAATCAATAAGCACACCCAATATTGTTGACCTACCACTTATAGTAAATGAGAAACAGACCTTAGCATGAAAACTTGCCCCTAGTCCATGGACAGTGAAAATGAGGTCAAGGACAAAAGACATGTGGCAGACTGACATTACTCCTAATAATCAATAAGCACACCCAAAATTGTTGACCTTCCACTTATAGTAAATGAGAAATAGACTGACATGTACTCCTAATGATGCATAAGCATACCCAATATTGCTGACCTATCATATATAGTTACTGAGAAACTG
>JAULBM010015117.1:0-21431 GCA_032357055.1 Geukensia granosissima | reverse complement strand
GCACGTGATAAGGTTTGTCAGTTACCTGCCCAAGGTCGGTGGTTCTCTCTGGGTACTCCGGCTTCCTCCACCAGTAAGACTGACCGCCGTGATATGACTGAAATATTGTTGAAAGTGGCGTTAAACCCCAATCAAACAAACAAAACAAACAAATATTTACATTGTTACATTTTTGACTAGAAAAGATTGATACAATATGCTGAGTGGCAGATTGTTTTGCCGTGGCAAAGGGGATGCTTCCCCCCAAATGAATAAAAAAGAAAAGAAAAACATACAATTTCCCTTTAACTTGTAAAGAAAACATCCTCAAAAATTTTGTCTGCCACTGCTCAGTGACAATATTAACACTTTTAGTCCCCCTTACTCAAAATCCTGGGTCTGGCCCTTATTCATTTGCATTTTCTAATATTTAAATATGACACATATGCATGGTCAAGACCAAATATTCATTTTTAACTCACCTGGCCCAAAAGGTGATGTTCTTGTCATCACTTTTGCATCCATTGTCTATATAAAAATAGGAGATGTGCATGATTGTCCATGAGACAGCCACCCACCAAGTGACAGTAGAATTTTGACTTCTACAGGTCCCATTATAGCCTTCAACAATGAACCAGAGTCCATACCATAACAGAAGTTGTAAAAGGCCCGGAAATGGAAATTGTGAAACTATACATAAAACACAAAATCGACCTAATCTGAAGCAAAAATGGTGAACATATAACAATAAATAACTAACAACACAAAACAACAACAACCACTGGACTACAGGTTCTTGGCGTGGGACAGGCACATTATTATATGGCGGGGTTTAACCGGTTTGTGAGCGATCTACCCTACCCCTTTTTTAACCTGTGGTATGTCGGCTTTGTCCGAGTCATCACTTTTCACATTTTCATCTTCTTGTCTGAAACCACTGAACAGATTTCAACCAAACTTGGCAGAAATGTTAAGCAGGTGGTCCTTTGCCATATTTGTGAATTTGGTGCAGATCCAAAATTCAACATGGCCACCAGGGCCAAATATAGGGTTCTGATTGGTCCAAGTTTTAAATATCTTCTTGTCAGAAACTACAAAGTGAATATGATTTTCTCTTTTCAGAAAGGTTTTTTAGATGGTCCTGTACTAAACTTGTGAATCATTCGCCGATCAGAAATATAAAATGGCCGCCATGACGAAATTTAGTTTAACATTGGACCCTATTGGAATTTCACATTTTAGTATTCTTTCCAGGAACAGCTGTACAGATTTCAACCAAACTTGGCAGAAAATTTAGGCAGTTGGTCCTTTACCAGATTTATGAAATTGGTGCCAATCCAAAAATCAACATGACCGCCAGGGCAAATTATGTGTTCTGAATGGTCATAATGGGACCTGTAGAAGTTTAAATTTACTGTCATTTGGTGGGTGGCTGTTTCATGGACGATCATGCCACATCTCCTATTTTTTAAAAAAGTGGATTGAAATTTTACTTTGCAGAAATGTTTGTTAGAAAGTCCTATACTTTACTTGTAAATTTTTTTCCGATCAGAAATTAAAAATGGCCGCTAAAGTTTTACGTCCAACTTGTTTACTCAGAAACTGTGGCCCATTTTCATGTAAGCAAGATCTGCACTTCTTCCCTAAAGAGATCACCTTGACCTACTTCCATGCATCATTGATTAAATTTTTCTCAGAAACTGACATGCCATCATCTAGCTTGATGTGCAGATCCTTTTTGAGGAATCTTCCAGCATCTCTGCCAAAATGGGTCACATTGGCCTGCTATTCATACATCATTGATTCTAGTTTAGCTTTGCCTTGGACTCATTTTGTCACATACTGTATGGCATGCCAATTAAGGTTGGTGTGCACTAAATCTTTGGGAATCTTACAGAATGGTCACTCCTCTTGATTTCTCACAACAATTATGTGTTCTGATTAGCCCATGTTAATCAGATAGTCCTTTTCAATCTGTAGCAAATTGTAAAAATAAAGACAGTCAAACACAGTGCCATTTGAGTGATAACAGGCTCCGTGGACCCTCTGGTTATTATTTAGTACATGTACAGTATATTTACTTTGCAACAATTCTGTTGGGGGCATAAATACCTATGTGTATGTATATTGTTGAGAGAATATGTACAGTGAAATTTTGTTAAAATATATTCACTTTAATTTCATTGATTGTAAATGTACACTGCAACACTTTGTGCAGTTTATACTAGTAAACATGTTTTTGAAACCACTGGGGCTATGCCTCTGCTAGTGGACCAGATGTCCCCGAGGGTATTTCCCAGCCCTATTGTCAAACTTGCCTTGTTCACATATTATTTTACAGAAAACTTTCGTAATAATTAAAATTCTAAACTCCTGAAGAAGTAGAAGTCTTTAATCCTTGTATTGCACATAGTGGATGTCCTTCCTGCTGGATTTATCTGCTTATTCCAATTTTATCAGTACTTTTTTGCAATGTTTGGATCTTGGCTTTCTTGTGTTATGGTTCTAGTGTTACTGATGAGATGTTACTTCTTGAAATGCCTCAAGAAAATCAGTACTATTGCAGGTCTTTTACAATTTATTAAGTATCTAGGGCCAGTAATCCAAGCTGATGTTTTAATACAGATTTCAAATGCCAATAATGTTCAGCCCAAAATAACTTGCATTATTCTTACAAGTAGTTAAGTTGGTGAACACTGTATATTAGTTAACTGATAGGACTTCAGTTCAATTAATTGTCTCAAAATGATGATTTTCTCAACTTTCTTTTCACTAGAAAACTGACAAATCTGCCTTAACAAAGAGAAAAAGAACTGTTTTAGTGTCGACATCTTTAGTAGTGTATTTGTTAGCATGCTTGTTTGGAGTGCAGAAAACTTGGGTTCTCATAAACAGTTACAGATATCTAAAGGAAACTTGTCATGAAGATGCATGAATAGAACAAACATGTTAATGGAGGAAATTGAGATAACCTTGTCATGCAAGATCTTAGTGTTTTCCTAGAAACTTGTAGTTTCATTGAAAGTTATCTTTTAAATAAGTACCTTACAAAAAGGCTTTAATGCCCTACTTCTTTCTGAAAGTTGTGTCTACCAAACACACTTTTTGTCAGGCATGGTTTTTGTACAGATAAATTTGGATATAGCTGCAGTAAATGAGAAGTTGTGTCAGGTGGTGACTGTGGCTCCCTGTCTGTTACTTGAGAATCATCTCATAAACTTGAGGCCAGACTTGTTTAATAAATTAACTTTTATAATTAAAACAAATCCTTGTCTTGGAATTTGGCTATGGGACCTCAGCAAACACAAAAACTCAAAACCTTATTGCATAATTACAAGTAATGAGCAGTCGTGCCCAAAATACTGAAATTGTAGGAGGTCCAGTCACACAGAAGTGTGATGGATAGATGTACTGACAATCATGACAATCGAAAGTGTGGTTTTATAATATGTATTGTGGATATTTCACCTTGTGTTATTTTCATGAAATGCATAGACTTCTTATTGGCATAATTTTCACAAAATGATACATTTCTCTAGTAATTCCCATACAACAATAATTTATATATATCCTTTTTTGCAGCACTTAAAATCTTATGTTAAGCCTAAACTACTGTGACATTCATTTCTTTATTTGAAGTTGCAATATCACAGAACATGGCACAATGAGGGTCTGCAGCTACCAAAAGAATTCAAAGCATGTTGATTTTAGTACATATCAAACCTTAAGAATCCAAATTTTTTTTCTGGCAACTTGAATAAAATTTTGATGGAACATTTTCGATAAAACAGTCTCAAAAAAGTTAACACTGGTATGACCATCATTAATGACAACACTAAAAATTAACACTGGTGTGACCGTTCCAAAATGACAATACCAATTTCACCATTCTAGAATTACAATATTGGAGGGGGGGCATTCCCAGAATGATGACAGTTGTGACCATTTCAGAATGACAACACTAATGTGACCATTCCAGAATGACGACACTTGTGTGACCATTCCAGAATGGCGACACTAGTGTGACCATTCCAGAATGACGACACTGACGACACTAGTGTGACCATTCCAGAATGGCAACACCTGTGTGACCATTCCAGAATGACGACACTTGTGTGACCATTCCAGAATGGCAACACTAGTGTGACCATTCCAGAATGACGACACTAGTGTGACCATTCCAGAATGACAACACTAGTGTGACCATTCCAGAATGACGAAACTAGTGTGACCATTCCAGAATGACGACACTAGTGTGACCATTCCAGAATGACGACACTAGTGTGACCATTCCAGAATGACGACACATGTGTGACCATTCCAGAATGACGACACTAGTGTGACAATTTTAGAATGATGACACTGGTGTGACAATTCCAGAATGACAACACTATTGTGACCATTCCAGAATGACGACACCTGTGTGACCATTCCAGAATGAAGACACAAGTGAGACCATTCCAGAATGACAACACCTGTGTGATCATTCCAGAATGGCAACACTAATGTGACCATTCCAGAATGACGACACTAGTGTGACCATTCCAGAATGACGACACTAGTGTGACCATTCAGGAATGATGACACTAGTGTGACCATTCCAGAATGACAACAGTGGTGTGATTATTCCATAATGACAACACTAGTGTGACCATGAAATGAAAATAATATTTAACAGAAAACAAGAAAACCAGTTGGAGGACAAAAAAACCTGGCCACATTCATGTAATCATCATTCAGTCAATATTTTCAGCATTCTAGAATATTTGATAAACTCTATTTTTAAAAAATATTCTGTTATTAATTAAATGGGAAACAGATTGGTGTTTGATAATACAATCACATTTTTTGTAGTTTTAAAATTGCATTTAATATTAACATTTTTTTATCTGTCAAAATAACCTACCTAACAGTGTACAAACACCTTTAATAAAGTGCTTTATTATATCCATTTTTAATTCTATTGTATGTCATATATTTTTTTACAGAAGCCGGTTAGATCCACTTGAAAAAATAATATTATGTTTTAATTTCCTCATCGTATGATAATCATATATTGTCATATAATTATGTTGAAATTATGAAATCATATCTTGAAATTTCAATATAGTTATGTTGAATTACTATATAATAATGTTGAAATTATGATATCATAGCATAAATTTTATTGCATTTTACAAGGAAGCATTTAGGAAAAACACCATCAAAATCAGATACGAGTGAAATATAATCAATATAGTATAGAGAAGGGAAAATGCCTATTGATGTTGATACCCGAAGCTCAAAATAATATTTCACTCTTCTATTCTTGTGCTTGTTGGGAATTAAAATTTTTTCATTCATTATTGATGATGTTTCACCCAAAATGATTCCTTGTAATAATGCAATAAAACTATGGCACTATATCAAAATTTTTTAAATAACGGTCGTAATTTTGACATATCTATATTGTAATTTTGGCATACAACGTCATAATTTTGACATAACTTTATCATAATTTCAGCATATGATGTTAAAACTAGGACATAATATTTTTTTTCACATGGCCATCACTGGCTTCTGTACATGAGCCTTTCTGCCTTGCAACGCCTTTGCACAATTTTAATGAATAAGTCACACATTTTTTAATCCATTAAGTATGATTGACTTACTTTTGCAGTTTGAAAGTCCACTTGTCTTTTTGCTGCAAGGTCTGATTTGTTTCCAATCAATATCATCTTTGCACCTTCAACTGCATACCTTTTAGTATCTTCTAGCCAATTTTGTACATGATCAAAAGATTCCTACAAGATACCAGGCACTCTCAGGAATCTGTATTGCTCTAAATAGGTCCTTATAAACTTTGCTGTTTGCCAGAATGGAATAGGATGCCAGGAGGGTCAAATCTGACCTGCAACCTTAAGGGGTTTGGAGGAGATCCTTTGACCTGCCTTATGATTTAAAGTGACCAATGACATTCAAATTAATTGATAAATAAGTTCCAACATTTGGTTGGCAGAGGACCATCCAAAGTCTCCGAGGACCATTCCACATGTGTCCATCAAAGTTTTGTTCCAACTGGCTCAGCTGTTACAGACAAAACATTTTAAAGTGGATTTCCAGTAGGGTGCAATGTTTAACTAAGTAAAGCTGTGGCAGCTACTCTGGTGGTTATAAGTGAACTTCTATGAGACATTTAACTAAAGCTTGATTCCAATTGGCTTATCACTTTCAGACAAGCAGAATCTTATCTGGATTTCCTACGGGGTCCATGGCAAACTAAAGTTTAGATCAGATAGCCATCTTGGTCCGTGGAGGGGCATGCTGGATACAATTCTGAGTGAACCATTATACTAAAGATGAAGTTCAATTGCTTACAGTCTCATGTTACACCAAGTTTGGCTGTCGGTCAATTTGTTGGTCAGTGATGACACTGGATACAATTCTGAGAGGGAGCCACCTGCCACCTGAGGAACATTATACTTGACCCAGCAGTTTCAGAGGAGAATTCTTTACTAAGGGCTCCCACCTTGGCTTCCAGGAGGCCAAAACAAAAAGATAAAATTTTGTAGTAGGCAAGCCAAGGACCTTTCCACAAATTTTTAATCTGGCTCAGCAGTTTCATACAAAAACATTTTAAGTTTTCCACAGGGTTGCATGTTAAACTTATTTGAGATGTGGTCATCATCTTGGTTGGTCCATAGAAATTCTGGATACAATATTATTGGAAGACGACAATCTTAAGGGACCATTATATTAAAGTTTGGTCCTGATTGGCTCATCCCTTTCACACAAGATTTCTAAGTGAATTTCACTAAGTGGCAAATGATAACCTAAGTTTGGCTATGGTGGATATCTTGGTTAGTCAGTGGTAAAGCCAGATACAGTTTTAGTAGGGGACTGGATACAATTTTGGTAAATGACTGTCTATGGCTATTCCATCAAAGTTTTTGGTACTTGACTTTCTAAGGACCATTCCATCATCAAACTTTTTGGTACTTAACTATTTAAGAACCATTCCATCCAAAGTTTTGGGTAAATAACAATCAAAGAACCATTCCATCAAAGTCTGCTTCCAATTGGTCAAGCAGTTTCAAACAATATTATTTTTAAGTGGATTTCTTATAAGGTCCTGTGTTAAAATAGGTCAGCTGCCACAGCCATTTTGGTTGTAAATTGGCCATGTGGCTACACTAAACTTTGATTCCAAGTGGCATAGCAGCTTGAGATGAGAGGATCTTTAAGTAAATGTGGAGACAGATGAACAGACAGACTTATTGATAGAAGAGGAATGTTTCAAACAGACAAACAGTGAATGCAGAGTGACTGCAACAAATCACATTTTTGGGCAAGGTGAGATAAAAGAGAAGAAATCATACATTATAATGATCAAATCATATGTAACTTTGTTTGTTTGACAGTCCACATTTTTCTTTTAAAAACCGCAAATTACTCAGAAAAAATTAAATTTCTCAATAGAAGGTGCATAATAGTATCGAGTTTCATAGAATTACAAGGATTTTTTTTAGGAGTAATAGATAGAAGGTTGGAATATCCTCTCTACCATATTAGGGCATAGTCCATGTTTTGCTATGAGAAACCAAAATCAAAATCTAAAATAAGAAGAAATGCTATGATGAAACAAAGAATCCCTGAAAGGTCTACTGAGTTCCATTCAGAATATATAAAAATAGGAGATGTGGCATGATTGTCCATGAGACAGCCACCCACCAAGTGACAGTAGAATTTTAACTTCTACAGGTCCAATTATGGCCTTCAACAATGAACCAGAGTCCATACCATAACAAAAGCATGGTTTATATGCATTTGTTGAATTTGCCGTCAAGTCAAATAGACTTTCTAGTAGTATAGCGTAGAAACAGTCAATTTCATTCGATTCTGGTCTTAATTGATCTGTTGCACCTGAAGTGGGACCACTTAATTTGTTTGCAGGAATATTTGAAAGCTTATGTGTCCACTTCACTGTAGAAATTGTATCTTGCTTCTCACTGCTGTCATTGTCATCTTCTTTGTCACTATCAGAATCAATTACGTCTTCCTCTGCATTCAGAAATTCGTAATCAACGTCACTTTCATATTCAATCATGGTTTCATCATTTTCATTATCTTCATCGGAAGAATTTGTTTCCTCATCAGTATTAAAGCGTTCAATCTTTTTCATTTATTTAGGTCTCATAGTCGAACATTTTTTTTCACCTTTAGATTTGTCTTCATTTCTTTTCTTACAAGTAACATCATCTGATGTTGCATCGTCTTCACTGATTTTCCTTTTTTATGCCGTGGTTCATACACTATTTTTTTTTCTTTCTTTTCATCTCATCCTTTCTGTGGGCCCCATAAGCAACACAAGTGGCTTTTTATCTGAAGTAGAGTATATTTCTTCATCACCTTTTGGATCTTTACTTATTTTTCTGAAGAAGTTCCTTTGAATAAATCATTTCTTTGAGATATTGGTGTTACTGTGTTTTTAAATCACAGGCTGCAGAACTTTGGACTTCAAGATTTGTTTTTTTTCCTGCACTGTAGCTGATTTTGATGTTGGTTTACATAAGTCTTCTGAATCACTTTCCGTTTCCTGTTTGATATTGATATTTGGATCATACAATAAAGATTACTCGGCTGCTTCTCTATCAGTGTCTTCTTCATTCATGGAATTTGTTATTGTAGAAGCTTTAATCTGATTTGTGTTATTCACTATATCTTTTTCATGGTTCCCCGTACTTTGGACTGCATGTTTTTTGTCTAACGTAGTAAGTACCTGTGCTGGGGCAGTATACGTTGTTGGTTCCGTTAGGTCTTCTGTTTTAATTTTCTGTTTGATTTCAATACCCTATTCATAGCTTGTAGATTGATCATTGTTTTCTTCTCCATCTATTTCATGGTTTTCAGGACTTTTGACTTCATGTGTTTTGTCTAACGTAGTTAGTTCCTGCACTGTGTTGGTGGTTCAGTTAAGTTTTCTGGTTAATTCCCTGTTGGATTTCACTATTCTGATCTCAACATGTAGATTGTTTTCCATTTAATTTTTTTCTTTGGTTGGGATATTCTTCGTTGTAAATGTATATATCTGATTGCCTGTAATTTCTTTTTCATCGACTCTATTGATTGTGCCATGAACCTCATCATTTTTCTCTAATGTTTCTTTCCGGTTATCATTTACATTTACATTTTGGAATGTCATTTTTTTAGCAGAAACATTACGCATTTGGCCGTCTTCATTGATGGATAACCAGCTTCCTCCTCAAAATCCAAATTATGTTTATGATTTTTTTTAACAATAAATTGTACAAAGGGTCCATAAACTGATCCTTTTCTATTATCAAAATTTCCATATCTTGACCATGAAATTTATATAGGTTTATTGTTGGGACCTTTATTTGATTTTTCTTTCTCTGAAACTTTAATGGAGAAATGTTTGAATTAAGTAATGGACGAATTGCCTTGTTTGCATCTGGATAAATTGACAATATTTAACATAGTAGCAAGTGCAAAAATATGTATCAATGCTGACCAAGACTTAGGTTTGCAACTAAGCTTAGCAGCATACTTTTTGGCTTGTTGAAATTGTTTGAACTGCCAAACTCCTTTGTTGCCTTGTCTGTCAGGCTAATGATCTTGTAAGTTTTCTTTCTTTGGATTGCATCTTGGTGCTTTGTTACAGTGTCAAATGTTCATGCTGTGAATATTAATCGGCGTTTAAGAATAACTCTCCTGCTGAAAATTCCCGGGGTATTCTTGAAAGAGAT
Organism: Geukensia granosissima; assembly: GCA_032357055.1. NCBI lineage: Eukaryota > Metazoa > Mollusca > Bivalvia > Mytilida > Mytilidae > Geukensia > Geukensia granosissima. Next base: position 11,706 of record JAULBM010015117.1, on the reverse strand, counting down.
TCGTCTCCTAAAATATGTTTATAATTATCACAAAATTACCTAGCAGGTTTTTAAAAGAATTTATTTGTTGAAAAATGATTCATTATGAATGTATGAATGTATTTTCTTTGATAAATTTCTTTTTTTTCTTTTTAAAACTTTTATATATTGTGGATCTAACAATGCACAATTGCTCATAACGATATTGTTAATTTGTTTTGTACTTTGCATACCCTTGAATCTCTCTCTCGCTTTACAGGTTTGTTAATTTGTGTCATTGTCTGATTAATGGATTTGCTTTGTAAGAACAAAGAACACTTGCCTATTATGTTGACTGATGCAGCATATACGGGTAATCAACACTCCCTGTTGTTTTAGCTGGCATAATTTCGTCCTTTAGAAATGGTAAATCAGATGGCAGCAGACATTCAGCCAATTCATCTCACTGGATCCCCTTGAAATTTGCATTTTTGCACGCCCTTGATAACTCATCTTTTAATTTTCTTAGTCGTTGGCTGACTTTCGCCCGTATCATTAAGCCAAATGCACAAGCCCATGCTACTTTTGCCTTTAAGGTCACAACAAAAAATGTGTGTAAAAATATCTAATTGTTTTTTTAAGAGAGTAGTAATGAGTTGTTGTATTTTTATTATTCGAATGACGAGATCATTTGATACACTGCAGACATCAAAATTTTAATGTTATTTTCAGACAGCATTTTCTTGATTACAGAATGCTTACCTTTTGTGATGGTATTTACCTTTGTTAAAAAATTAATAAATACAACCTGACAATAAATGAAAGGATTGTGTTTTGATTAGAGTTATTTTTCTAGTTAAGGCCTTTTTATTACTGCTTCAAATCAGAAGAACAAAAACTTTGGTCTTTGCTAATATTTGAGATTTCTGAATCAATCTCAAAATGGTAACAGACGGAAAAACTTTAAATTGTAGAAATCTGGACAATTTTTTTTCAAGGAAATACAATCAATGTTGAACGATTTGGTATACAATTTTGGAATTTCGTTAGTGAATTTAAAAAAACACAAGAAAGGCAACAAAAAATCCCCATGAAGTTCTTTTTTTTTTAATTCCTAAGGTTAAAATTGGTATGAGCGTGAGCATTTCTTCCACATAAATGTTTATTTTATATTTCTATTTTATCTAATATTTGATGGGAATATGCTACGCTATCATGGACGGAATGTCTCTTGCAAAAAGCAGTTTTTGTTCTCTCTATTTATCATTTCATAAAGAGAAAAAAATTATTCGTGGTTCTTGTTCTGAAATAACTTAGACAATTTCAACCAAATTTGTTGGATTGGTTCTTTGATGCCTTCTATTAAGGTGGTCTTCTGAATACTATGATTAAATCTATATCTTGATGTGCTGATTGTTTTTAAAATGCCATTCGATTGTCAATTGTGTTCTTTCCAAGATAAAAGCTGTGTATCCTGTTTAATATGAATCAATTTCCAATAACATATGATCGCTTACTATGGAGATCTTCTAAATTAAATGAAAATAATATACTTAAATGTTCAACATTTTACATATTTAAGTTCTGGTCAAATTATTTCAATTTTAATTTAACAAAGTATCGCCTTGTAAAAGGTAATATTAAAAAAAAAGATATGTAATTCAGATAACTATTTTAGGCGTCAGAGATAAGGATATAATAAGGATGGAGTTAAAACTTAAATTTGAGCCTGACCTTTGACTTTGAGGTCACTTTCAAGTAAAATGTGTCAAGAAATACCAAGGGGATATTCGAGGAAGGACATCAAGAGAACAGGTTCTCTTTCATTTGGGACACGGTTTCATCGTTCCTTTCAACCAAATCATGATGACGTCCATAAAACTTTAAGAGGGATGACTGTAACTTAGGCACAACATACCCTTGACTGAGCAGCTTTTTTGTCAGGAGCCGACCAATTAATCATTCAACAAAAAACGAATAAGAGTAACATATTATTGTGTCAAATATATTTTAATTGGTATGCAAGTTGAAATTATGTAGCTTGCTCATTCCATCGTGAATCCGGTGTAGAACATCCATGTTTGAGATCAAAAGCGCATAGTTCAAAGAGACAAGACAAATTTCAAACAAACTTACAGATAAAACGAAAACAGAAGAAACAAGGCTTGAAATCCACGAACTTACAAAACAGGTGTGGGATCAGGTGCTCCAGAAGGGTAAGTATCCCCTGTTGGGCGCGCAACACCCGTCGTGGAATCCTTCATCTATAATCCGGGTTAACGTAATTCCAAGAAGAGGTCAACCTATTGCAGGTGAATACACGTTACATTTTTCAATACATATTGGGCCGATTGTCGTGTTTTATGAATAGTCTCACATTTTATATTTTGGGGATTTTTTACAGTTTCTGAAGACCGTAATGAGACTTGTTTAATTTCGATAGCTATTTGTTGGACTGCTGACTCCTTAACAATCATACCACATCTCCTATTTTTAAATCTGTATCCGTTAAAACGAAATGGTATAAAATAAAAACAAATAAAATGAAATATCACGTTTAAAAATGAATCGAAAGAAAATTTAAAAAATAAGTAACATTAAAATAGTAACCAGAACGCAACCGGCGTGAAAAATAATCGCTGTATATACATATAGCAATGGCTTTAAGGAAATCGATTAAATACCGGATACAAATTTTGTAAATTGGGCATATGTCAATTAAACGTAACTCAATCTAAAACCATTTGATTGGTCAAACTTTGTTTGTTACGGGTAACTATAGAACCGGTTAAAGTTTTTCCTGAACTATTTTAACTGCGTTACATGTCAATCAGTCGTGCTTACTTTAGATTTAGATTTTTTTATGACGTCCAATCCAATGACTTTTTATCCAATGAGAAAATACTATTTATTTTTTGTGGCTTTTGCCGGATTTTATGAAAGTATATAAAGCAGATGAGCGCTAAAATCTTAATTTATATAAAATAATAATATAATAATACGTTATAGGAAATGTGAGTAATCTATGTTTATTCAGTAATAATAATTATTCTATTTTATTTTTTGCTTCATAAATGTAAGTATAATACTTCGTTTTATTTTCCGCAGAAACAAAATGCGACCCTTACAGCAGTATAATATTATCAAACTAAGTTGAACTGATGAAATCAAACAAATATTTTGAAATATTTATAATGCATTTCTATGTTAACTTCCTCTCTACACGGCCAAATGTGCCAAGCATGAGTTTCATGCGTAAAATTTTTTCGTATCAAATTCATGTTATAAGAACGTGATATTTTCATGCAAAAAATAAATTTCGCATCTTTAAAATGTTGAACAATTCCACACCACATGCGAAAAAAAAATTGTGCGAATTTGACACGAAAATGACACGAATGCTCGATTTGTTATTAAATCGTGCGGAAATTTTCGCACGAAGTTCGTGTCACTTTCATGCGAATTTCATGCGTGGCACATTTTGCTGTGTAGTTTGAAGCATACTTACGCAAAATTGGTTTTATATGGTTGTCTAAATTCATGATTGATTTAAATTTGGTCTCCATTAAGTATATGGAAAAAGGAATTTCAAGATACCAAAGGGGCAGACAGAAATCGAAAAATCGGACGACAGACAAGACCATGGCCAACAAAATGAAACAAAAGACCAACATAGAAAACACAACACTACACTGAAAACTAAAGCTGGAGTAACATGAACCCAACAAAAACAAGGGTGAGTTCAGGTGCTCCGGAAGGGTAAGCAACTCCTGCTCCACTAGTGGTACCTGTCTTGTTACTCAGAAGTCAAAGCCGGTGTAGTCACAACCGGTATAGGAACGGATTTGTAATCATGACAGTCGGAATATTACATGTATAGTATTAAAATAATTATTGTCTTTCAAATGGACATTAGTTTTTGACTAATCAGCGTGTGATGTAGATATTTTTTATTTGATTATTGCACGTTTACTTTTAACCACTTAAACCTTTTATCTTATTCATCCATAGGTATTAAAAATAATATAATAAATATAATTCGTTAAGGTAATGTCAAGTGTTGGTCAGGTTTTGTTCTTTGGTAAAGGGAGATAATTCTTACTTTAACAACATATAAAGCTAAATATTACTAATCAAGTGAAATATTTAAGAATGAATAAAATACCTTAAAAAATTAAAGTTCCTCAAAGTTACGTTGGAGTTTTCGGTAGAAGTTATATTTAATACAATATTTTACAAGGCACAAGGACTAGACTAATTATACCAGTAAAAACACCGATAATCATTGCACGAGGGTTGATAATCATTTAAAACCTGAAACCTAACAATTAGAGAACAAGTTTTCCCCCATATTTTTAAACCAACTTCCAAATAAGAATACTTAATGAGAATTTTGCAAAAGTGACTGTATATTTCCCGAATACTTACTTATTCGTGAGGTCAGAGTTCCTCTTCCTCAGTTTCTATTCCACTTCTAACGTTAACGGTTTTTCTACAAAAGTACTGTTATTGACAAAATCTTTGATAGTTTTGCATTATTCCTGTGGTGCGACAGCACTGCTGACCTTATCTGTGTCCCCTTCAGATAAAGTTATGTAACCCATTTCGGCATTTCATGAATGCTAAGCTCTACTTCGTTTCCTTTTCAACAAAGATACCCATTTCATATCGATTAGGAAAATTTTTGTCAAAATGAATATTCCAAACTATATATGTGCATAAAAATATGTTTCAATTGTTTTATTAGAGAATTAATTTGGAATGTCAACAAAAATATGACGACCTAGAAAATAACCCCATTTCGGACGTGAGAGACGTGACATGAGGGTTTATTATTCAAAATAGTTCACAGCTTTGTAGCCATAAAAATAAGGTCATCATCGTTGCAAAAAAACCACAAATTAACGCCGAAATTGGGTTACACAACGTTAGTACAGACATATGATAATATTATAAAATTAAATAAATTGGGAAATTAATAAACAGTTCAGCTGTAATTACCGAAGACGCAGTTGACATAACTATGGTCTCGAATGGCTGTTCTGTTAGGGTAGGGTCAAAAAGAATTCTAAGGTTCCGAAGGGAAAACAGAAATCGTGAGGCGGGCCACAGAAAAGATCATATACAAATAAAAAACAAAAAGGACGTTTTCATTTTATAATGACGTTTTGGACACTTGAAGTTAATGGAAATGGGTTTACGAAATAAAACTTGTATATATATTTTTCTAATATTCACATGATTTATTTATTGACGAATCGCAATTCATGTTATTAGAAATTTTAGCCGAAGGAGTCTTCAAGAATTAAAAAACGCACGAAACTCCGATTAAAATTTTAGGCTTGGCAAATTCAGTTTTGTATCATCGCACTGAGGATTATATCACTTTATGCTTGTTAACCTTCTTTGGTCCAAGGAAGTGTGAAATAAATTAAAATTAAAATTAGGTCAGATATTTTTTAATTATTTAAATCATGCATTAAAAGCATGATACTATGATGATGTAATTTGTAGCGTGGCTCTTTACAGGGTTGTTGGTATGGGAACACATGGGATTTAAAACCTTATTCGAGATATTAAATTGTTCAAAATCAGGGATATAAAAATTGGAAAGAAACTACAACGATTAAAGTTCATTATAATGGGTAACACGACGGGTGCCACCAGTGAAGCAGGAGTTGCTTACTTTTCCGGAGCACCTGAAATCATCCTGATTTTTGTAGGGTTCGTGTTATCCCAGATTTTGATTTTAGTGCAGTGTTGTGTGTTCTATGTATGCCTTTCGTTTCATTTTGCTGACCATGGTTTTGTCTGTCTCACTACTTAACGCTCTCTGTCTGCCGCTTGTATCTTCGAATTTCTTTTAATATAGTTGTTTAAATATAATTCACATACAGTATATTCAATTATATCTGTATAAAATAACTACTGTATATGACCATGGTAACCGAGTGGTCTAGGTAGTCGATTTAAACTTATCTGTACAGATCACTGTAGCCTATCACCTCGCGGTGCGAGTTCTCGCCTGAATTAGTACCATCCAAAAAAGAAAAAAAAAACGGTTTTAGTTTGACACGTATTGCACGTCTAAGGTTGTCAGATATCAGCTCAAGATCGGTTGTTCATTCCAGGTACTCCGGCTTCCTCAACCAAACACACCACCGCGATATGGCTAAAATAGTGTAAATGTGGCGTAAAACCCCAATCAAACAAACAAACAAAAAAAAAAACAAACAAACAAATAATATTACAATTATAATGATATAATGATAAAAATATATGTATACAATTCATCAAAAATACGGAATTAGCTAAACACCCTGTCTGCCATTGTATTACTTGAATTTTTGTGTATTTTTTCAGAAGTTTTTATTGCATTTTAATAACGTTTCTGTTTATTTGTATTCCTTTCAGATTTGTCGCTTTTTATGAAAAAAATATATAATTTAAAAAAAATTGATAAATTGAAATACACATTAACAGTTATGTACTGAACACTAGAAAAATATGCTATGTAATCGTTTACATTTTAAAAGCTAATTTCCGCAAACAAATTCTTTATCTAAAGTTCACCTGAACTATAAGAATATCAAAGATTACGATATCTATTAGCTTATCAGTATAGACTCTAATAAGAACAATCGAAAGGTATTTTCACTTTCAGTAACAATTAGTTAAGTTGGCTTATTTACACTCCGTGTTTGTTTTGTAAACTGCAGATAACATTCTTTGACATCACAAAGCTTTCCCGATATGTACCTAGTTTGTAATAAGTGTTTAGATAAAGTATACCACACTGTACTACGCGTACTGCACTTTGGAGTGCAGACTCTCTAACATTTATTCCCTATCTTTTCTTTTACATATTTACTTTCACATTACTTCATTTAAGAGACATTCACACATTTATTGAATGTGGTGTTTCGATAAAAAAAAAATTATAAGTACATTTGCTGTAATACAGAAAGGTAATTTTTCTCTGACGGAGAAGACAAATATAAAAGATATACTGTTTTGACCTTTGAGGAGATCATTTATTATGTCAATTTTCTACTTGACATCATTTTTGCCTTTTATGCAATACAATTTATAAACAGGTCGTAGGAATTCCAATAGGCACAAACTGTCCTTCTTTATTAATAGATTTGTTTATAAAGATTTAGATCTCAGTTTTTGGCCAAACTTCAAAGGGATCCTTTTAAATCTGATTCCTGCTTCCCCAGCCTATGGGATTTAAGTTTCGCAGTTGATTCGATACTCTCGTGCCTTGTGTACTTGAAATCATCTCAGGAAAAATGGGGTATCACATTTTAATTTTTTCGGAAACGTCTTAAAAAATCTCGTTAATTTTTACTAAATCCACATGGTATTGAAATGCATTTTAATAAACTTATCCGTAAAGGATATCGTCAAAGTACATATATAATCTTTAAATATGGTTTAATTGATACTTATATTGATTTTCTTATTAATAGCTTGACACTGAACAGAACAGTTCAAATATAACATTTCTTACTTCTTGTCTATTTATTTTTAAATTGGTAATTGCACAATTACATAATTTTTTGACTTCTAACGAAATAAAAGCCAAAAAAAGCAAATCGGACGGGTTTTCATTGAAACAATGATTTGGAAAACTTGGTTTCCTGATCGGTTGCTTTGGAGTTTTTGAACTAGAAGACAGCAACTGTGAGCACTCTTTCGAGATCGAAACTTTTATTATAATATGTATGACTTTTAATTGTATTTGTTGGTTTAGAGTATCGATCTCAAGTGTTAAATCCATTCCTACTGATTTCTATCGTGTGTTTCTATTGTTGTTTCATCACACTACTTCCCCAGGTTGGGGGTTGAGCGCTCACAAACTGGATTAACCCTGCCAAATATTTAATATTTCTGTCCAAATCCAGGACCCTGCAGTGGTTGTCATTCTTTAAATAGTTATTATCATTATTCTTTCACAAGTTTCCCAATACATTACGGTGTTTTTTATGAATAGTTCCACATTTTGTAATTTGGGGCTTATACGTATACAGCTTCAGTTTTGGTATGCACTCTGGTTCATTATTGAAGGGGCCTGTAGAAGTTAAATTTTTTGAATGTTTTTTGTGGATGGCTGTCTCATGGACAATCATGTCAAATCTCTTATTTTTTCATAACTATTAAATTATTTCAGCAGCCAAACTTTCGAATCGATTCTAAAATTAATGTAGTCCAATAACCGAAAATTACCTCAAATTCTTGGAAACAGATTAGTTGTTAAATTTTATAATTTGACGGACTGTCAACACAACATGATAAAAGGCCCAAAAACACTTCAAAAATGATTTGATAAACATATCTATTATTTCATATTTATAAACGTAAATTTTCAGAGATGTTTGATCGCAAATATTCTTGGTCATACAATGTAAAACATGACGTCACACCACCGGTTATAATAGTAAACCATTACTTTTATTGTGTGTGTATTAAAAAAATCCAAGTAAATGTCATTACAAACACTTGGCCATGGTTTTGTCTGTCCTCGACTTAACGATTTCTGTCTGCCCCTTTGGTATCTTCGAATTCCTCTTAGAATAATATATGTCTAATTACTGGAAATCAAAATCGTTGTTCTCACATTTTTGTCAACCGAATAAATAAGATGCTTCATATGCAGTGTTCTTTTATATTTTTAACTTTTCAAAGTATTCAACTTTTTCCTATTTTGCATTTATTTTAGATCTGTAATTGGAGATTATTCAAACTAAATACGTATTTTTTTTAAAGAAAAAATCAATCTAGAAGAGAAAGCACCGTCTGCAATAAAGGAAACATGTCTAAATATGCCTTCGTGGTTTTATTTAACACACACATTTATTTAATCCATGATTTTTATCAAAATTAGTAATGGTTTAATTATAATTGTGTTCTTTGCTTTAACACACAAACTTTGAAAAGAAAAGTATTTTGATATGCAACAAAAGCACAAATAAGTGGGTCATATAAGAAAATTGAGACTTGTGGTTTTAGTCATGAATATAAAACCACAAATTATGACATAAAAAGGTATATTTTTTAAATAAATCAGTGTAGAAAATATAACAGGTATGAGTCTGACATCTCTATTGAGAGTTTACGATGATTGATTCCCCTTCAGATTGAATTTATTGGCAATATGAAAAGACATTTAATTTAATATCTAAGAAATAAAATTCATTAAAATTTCTGTACATTGATGAAATACCTTATAATGCAGATCGTTTCGTACCATGCAAATTATTTTATGTCAATAAGTTTGAAGACCACTGATTACACCAAACTGAAGTTCAATCACAGAACATACATCACTCAGTGTGGACGACGATTCAAATTAAATTATTTCTGATAATAAAAGGGACATGTGCGAATGAGTGTTCTAGGTGATAGAGTTAAATCTTTGATCTTTGATCAATGCCGTGCTATCTCACCCTAGATTTTGTTACCACAATTAAAGTGTACTTATATTGCTTAGGCACATTGATCGGTTTAATGTAATAGACATATTATAGTAAATAAGAAAATGATTATTAAATTTAAAAAAAATAAAATTAAGTAATAATAATTTTTTAAATATATCAGCACCCTTTGGTTTAATATTAACGAGTGTTTGCGGCACATTGCGTATTGTTGTTAGAAATATTTCAGTAATAGAATTTCGCGTTGAATTAAACTCTTATTGCAGTGAACTTTTGTGAAGTATTGAAATATTCGGCGAAATATATCAAAAACAATATCCGTTGACATACGGTCTATATTGGTCGACCCTTTGGTTTTTCTCCTTCAATTGATTTTTAACGACTTACTGATTGATTGATTGATTGAATGGTGCTTAACATCCAACGCCAGATATTTTATGCATATTCAGAACTAGAGAGTATCAATGAGTGGTGATGATGAAACCTGCTTTTTGCTAGTACACACGCTGAGCCGGTATTTTAACGTGCTAGCACCCGAAAGCAACAGTCCGCAGGAAGACATGCCACTTTACCCAGACACATTATTTTCACTCTGGGTCGACCAGTCGACCAGTCTTTGTTCAATGCCCCTAAATGCTGTGTGCTTAGCGGAGAAGCACAACTACCATTGCCTGGCCGGGAAACGAACCCACGACCTTCCGCATTCAAGAAGAATACGCCAATGAGGTGGTGAATGAACTATTTCCCAATTAGTATCGGCTTTCGCAGTTCGTTCCTTTTTTGCTGATATTATTGTCATTTATTTCTGTTGAAGAAAAAAAAGCAAAATTATTTGTTCTTTAAGGCTTTTTTTTTACAAAAACAAAAATCATGCAATTGGACAAAATAGTGATCAGTCATATGATTTTGCGTTCTTTAGGAACAACCTTATAGCTTTTAAAACCTCACGTTTATGATTAATATACCAAAACAAAGGAAGTATATCAGCATCCAGATGGGAAAATCAATATAATCAACAGAAACATTTTAGGAAAATTCCATTGAAAAAACATGGACTTGCCACCATCTGCATGATTCTTACACCATCAATCTACTTAATTTAAATTTATAGATTTAAGCTTCTTCTTTACCGATTTGTGTCCTTAACAATCAGGTCAAATTCTGTCGAAGAGGTGGACTTAAGATGTTGTAATTGGGGCATGTTTTGTTTACAAAACCATTCGGGGCAAATAAACTATCTGTATTAGTTTTATCTAGTGGACAATCTATAACGACTTTAACCTTATTGTTTAGTCATTGAGTCAGAATATATAACAGAATGTTTTCTTTTGTGCAAATTAAATCAAGATCCTAACGGTAAGATATTTTTTTCTTCTCGTTTGTGTTTCATTTGATAATTTAGAAATCATAACAGAAATTGAAAAGTTATACTGATAATTAATTTTTCTTGCTATTCAATTGCTTACTAATTTTTATTTCAGAGGATTTTCAAAAATCATGATTACCAATATTGCATAAGGTACACTGAGGCACGGACGCATATGCATCCACGTCGTTTTGAAGAACAGGCAAAAAAAGCGAGAAAACATCATCGCATTTGTAAACGAAATTCTATCTACTAGGTTTACAATACCTAAAACTATAGCACAAAAAAGGCATGTCAAAACGTATAATATACACGACTAGAAGAAACCTAATATTGCCGAAAATGTCTTGGTTTAAACAGCTCGGGAAAATTTTAAGACATTATGGATTTTCTGTTTGAGATATATACTTATAACTTGCAGGAGTATCAAATTACTCTTTTGATGACAACCGCTACACGTTCCATACAACATGAAAACCTTAGAAGTCAGTTAAAAGGCATTTATCTGCTACCATTTCCATTTCTTTGAGCCCATTCTGATTTTCTCTGATACTAGTACTGTTTGCCATAATGGACCACATTTTTGTTAAGGTGACATTAGCGCATTCTTAATTCAATATTGCAATATGATACGTCTTAATTTTAAAAAGAATGTTAAGTTAAAACACAAGACCTATTTGAGAATAAGATCAAAGATTTTTTGGGGGGAAATGCTTTAATTTGCACCGAACAGTATAGGGGAATGGCAATTCTTGGGTGGTCAACATTTTATTTGACATTTACGTGGTAAATATCTGTGGTAGATGGGTAAAAAGTCACCAACTTATATTCTAAACATTACTTAGGTAAAAATGTCACGCATGTGACACATGTGTGTGAAATCACGCATGTGATACATGCGTGTCACGCATGTGTCACATATGTGATTTCCCACACATGTGT
>JAULBM010015107.1:0-11543 GCA_032357055.1 Geukensia granosissima | reverse complement strand
AGTCTACATATTGATTTATTGTTTAACTTGTTTTCGTCCTGAATATGCATGAAATATTTGCCACTGGACGTTAAAAACAATCAATCAATCAATCTTCATACTCGATGCCCGTTAAGCCTTTGCCACCTTTTGGTATACGGATTGTTTAGCTAGAAATATACAATGTATACATTACACTGGTTCTGTTTAATTAAATGTAGGGTGACAAACAATAACACTTTATTTTTGGACAGCACTGTAATCTACGGTTTTCAAGCACCTACACTTAATCCTGTTATAAAAAATAAATAAAAACAGGAACAATGGGGCTTGATAAAAATATGGAACAATAAATAAATAAATCACAAAATACTAATTTGATGCTCTGTATGGCCATTTTGATGACTGACAACTCGTCAGCAGTGCTCGAAGTTAATAAAACAATAACAATTATCAAAGCAAAAACATTAGAACAACAGGACAAGAAAACCTGTGGTAATGAACTAGTGCTTTTTAAGAGTTTCCTTAGATCTAAAATCATCACGTTAACTAACTTGCTTTTTGTATTAATCTTCACATTTTCAGACAGACATTTGGAGTTTAGGGTGTACATGTTACGAAATGGGAACTGGAGATTATGCATTTAAAGCTGAAAACATTAGGAAAATCAGAGAACTAGTGGAAAAGAATCAGGTACATTCTAAATTTGGAATATCGCATCCTTGTCGAATTTTTTTAACTTACAAAATCTACTTGTGTTGAAAATTATATAGAAGTATAATCCATGATTTTAGCATCTGTGCTAATACTATTGCGTCTTTTGTGAATATCATTGTAAAAAGACTGACACACAGATATTAACTGCATAACATATAAGTACAAAATATATAACATACTCTGGTTTAGTCAAAGATAGGATAATTGAATCGTAACTTATCAAAACTGCACTGATGTTAAGACATTTATATGTATTCAGCTGCCACAAATGACGAATGCTGATTACTGTCGAGAAGTAAAAAGTTTAATCATGAAGATGCTACAGAGTGAATCTGTAAACAGACCTACCGCTAAACAAATCCTGGATATCATCCGCAATCACAAATGTCATACAGCAGAAAGTAGTACTTCAACAGAGTTGGCTAAAGCAGTGGCTACAGGTAAGATGGTCGTTACTTAATTTACTGGGAACTATATCGATTAATTGTTTAAATGGATGTTGCATGCTTAAATCCATCGGTAAATACTTACTGCATATTCAGGATGACGGTATATTTATGATTGATGTATAATAAATGAACCCAGCTTTGTACTAGACCGATATATTGAGCCAGATTTTGAACGTGCTAGCTCACGAGAGCAACAGTCCTCAGGGAGACATGCCACTTTTCCCAGACACATTGTTCTGACTCTCGACCGACCAGTATCAGCTCCTATTACAATATGATTCATGCTTGGCAGAGAAGAACCAAATATCAATTTTAATATTTTTGGTTTTGCCCGGCCGTGGAACGAACTTCCGCACTAGAGGCGAGTACGCTTATCATTACATCACCTAGGCGGTAACTGAAATCTAGAAGTTGTAATAGCAATATAAAAAGTAAAGATTTGGCATAGACTGCGACACATCAAACAAAGCTGATATTAAACGTTAAAATCAAGAGATCTGTATTTATTGAGCACAATTTTAGTTGCCTAGATGTATTGTGATACATCCAGAAAGACCACCTCACATGGTAGCAGAAATTGAAACAAACCTGCATGTAAATTTACTACTGTTTAAGATTACTTGTATTAATTCGTACTCAAACATAAGAAAAACAGATAAATCTTTTAAATTAAGGATTTTAATAGTCTCATCAATTTTCTATGCTCTGATATTTCCAGCGGCCAAATGAATTTTTCTCAACTTAAACAATAGAATTCAACATTTTTACTATATGTTAAAAAATTTTGAAAAAAAGATTCATTAAACTTAACTGATGGTTAGGATTTTCTAAAAATGATAATGGAACTTTTCAAAATCTTTTCCTTTATAAGTATATGTAAATTAAGAAAACATTCGTTTTGTGGCAGTGTTGTTGACTGTCTAATACAATAAACAAACCTATGACTACAAATCCTGACTTGGGACAGGCACATGAGACAAGAGTTGGGGTTAAGCTAGTTGAGTGAGAAGTTTTTGTGCAATCACCTTTGCGTTTGCTCTTAAAGTGTATTTATTATATGACAATGTATATGCCATTTAAACTTTAATATTAATAATAATTCCTAACACTAACTTTTTGTATTCTAGTGACACCGAGACAAATAGAGCGTCCCAGACCATCTATTCATGGTATGTATGTTTGTTTATATGTTTAATTGCCAATGGCTGACATTTTTGGAGCCCATGTTTGCAACTAATAAAAATAAATAAAAATATCTAAAACAAACAAACAGCATGTGTTTCACACAGAGTGACTTAACCGGGTACTGTCCAATTTGGAAGTTGCGCGTTCTGAAGCTGTCGTTAGCTTTTTTTAGATGGCCAAAATACCCATTCGAAGACTAGGCTTTACAGAACCATTATTCAACCAATATAATGATAAATACAATTAGCAATATAAAATAGGAGACAAAGACATGTAAAATAAATATTTTCAGGTCACCCTGACAGTGGAGTATCTAGTGTCTCAACAACACCTCCGCTCTCAGTTGATACCACACGTGAGTTAAAAATTTTGCTTACCATTAAGTTTTTTTGAATTACCATTCCTAATGCAGGTATTAAAGAAAATTGATCTTTTTTCCTCATGAAAAAAACAAAGCTGAAGAGTTTGATTTCGTTTGAAAACAAAACCAGATGCCTTAATTTCTTTAACGCTACATTATACCGTTATCGCTTGCTTTCAGTAAAAAATAGATTTAATCCAAAAGTATAGTTAGGTTTAAGAACACAACAAACATCAACAGTCTAATGTAAAATACTTATATCAGTGATTCGAAATGCTTAATCCAAGCTACAATGCAAACACAAAAAAGAATGAACATAAGCTCTGTACGCCGTGTGTTCTAGTCTATTCCTTACTTAACATTTAAAGTAAATCCATTGTTATGAACAACCAATTTTAAAAAAATCAAATGTCAAATTATAGGATTAATGTGACTGTCAACATTGGGAAAAACAATTCAACGCCATAAAAATAACAAAGTGGTCGAACGGCCTTAATTTTGCCTTTTAGCTAAAAACTGTAATGATGCCATAACTTCAATGATCTCGTAAAAATAATACTCTGTTTTCTATATTTATTCTCAACTTTTTTAAATAAATTTATAAATTGTAAGCCCCTCTTGACCGAGTACAAGTTTTCTGTGGCTGACATGAAAAAACATTACTGAACACGTTTTCTGATGGAACATTTGTATTATAACTGTTACATTTAAAATGCTTTGAATATTATTTTGCAAATGCAAAAAACAATGCGTTTTTTTCACAACTCTCAAGGTATCTCGGACTCAAAATAATACGAAAACGTAGACTTATACTTTAAAAGATGGAAGGTATTTTGTTTCACCAGTTTACATCGGCTCAAGTATATTGTAGAAGGCTTTCAGCTAGCTAAATTCATAAACAGAAAACCCAGAAATCTGATATATATAGAAAAGTGAGCGGTCTGATATATAAAGGGTGTAAGGCATAATAATTGATTTGCCATTTATTTTTGTTTTATTCAAGTAAATAATGACCTTACCTTAACCATGGGATCGTCAATAGATTCACAGAGACAGAATGATTACTTCCAAAATCAGTCTTGTAAATATCAATCGTAAGTATATCAATTTATTTCATCACAACCGTATTGAAGAAAAGCATTTTGTAAATTCACTTTACTCTGACCATTTACTAGAAACGCTGTCCACGATGAAAGGTTCCTTTTGCGTTTTAAGTACTGTTTTGTTTTCTCAGTTGACTTTGATATTCGTTGACAATAAAGTTTCTCAGTTGACTTTGATATTCATTGACAATAAATGATCTCCTTCCGTTAATGACCATATATGATTCACGTTTGAGTGGACTTTACAATCTGTAAACCGGAATGTATTAAAGACTTCATACTTGTTTCAGCCGCGGATCCAGGATTTTACGTTAGGGGCACGGGTCCAGGGCATTACCCTGGTAGGGGGTCAAGCCCCACGAATCAGCCCCTGTGTGAAAAATCATAGGGTTAGACAACCGGAGCTATCTGCAACAGATAGACACGACAACCTCGTGAGCAAGAACAAGACGGAACACGACATAGACAACACAAAAATGCCCGTTCACACTAGACATTACAGTCGGCGATTATCAAACACTTGAACAGTTATTTTTATTGAAAGCACATTTACAAAGAGTTGTACCAAATGTTGGTAATTTATACTATCAGTTTTAGAGTCAACTGTTTTTGAAATAATTCACAATAAAATATTGCCAGGAAATCCATATAGAATAAATAAATTCACAAGGTTTTCTTGTTTCATTGCAGACAACTTGTACGTATGATTGGTGATAATGAAGCCTGTCCTAAAGTGTCCAAGATTATGAAAGTTCTACGCCGACATCCTCAAAATTATGAAAAAATAAAGGTAATTAACCGATACCCTAAATATAAAATCATGTTTTTAAATTTTCAGAAGCGGTGAATTATTTTTTCAAAATAAAAAGTGAAAACTGCAAGTTGAAATATTCGTTTTTACTTCACATGTTAAATCAGTTTCCATATTATTCTCCAGGAGTTGAATTTAGATGTGATATTATGAATATGAACCACAAAAAAAGAAATTAAATGTTTTAAACAATTATAAAGGTTTAGGTAAATACCAGACCATTTATTTTTCCTTATATTGTTATTTTGAATTCCCCATTTAACGTCACGATGCCTGATTTTTAGTAAATTTGAATTTCTTGTAATCTTCGGCTTATTTTGTATAATAAAATTAACTTTGATATGCTGGTTTTTAACAAAATATTGAAATTTTTGCTAATTTATTCTTGTTTGCTAAAACTTGATATATAAGCAAGTCATATTCATGATTTTTTTAATATTATATTAACTTTTAAGAAAAATAAGGTTATTGTGAACAACAGTTATTTTCACATTTTTAACTGTTTTTACTGTTGATTATTTTCGGATGGTTTACACATGTGGTCTTCTCCCAAACTTTTAAAAATTTTCACTTTAAATGTTCTAGAAACTCAACATGGAAATCTTTCTGTGAATCTTTAGGCAAATTCTTTGCTACCCCTTTGGTATCTTTGAATTCCTTTTGCTAAATCAGTACTTTAAGGTGTTTTAAGGTCTAATACGTAGTCATATTCTGCCTCCTTCAATACAGGTTACTCCTTGAAATGTACATGAAGTTGTATATATAGTATGCCAAAATTCTTCATATTTATTCAATATTGCTAATTTTGTTTTTTGAAACAGCTGGTTCGAAGCCTGTGCTGGTGGACCAGAGGTCCCCGAATATTCACTAGCCAATTTATCGGACTTGTCTGACATGAAATTTATCAAACAATGTTTTACAGAACTTCGCTTTATTTGTTAAAATTCTAAAGCACTCGAAAACGGAAAAGCCTCTTAAAGTAGTTGTCCCTTTGGCTTACTATTTCGATTTTTTTATGGATTGAGTGCTTCTTTTGCTTTGTTTTGGAACTTCGATTTCTTGCGTCTAAGTTCTAATGCTAGTGATGAGAGGTTACTCCTTAAAATGTACATATAACATATCAAAAGTCTCCATATTTTTTCAGCATTGGTAATTTTGTATTTTAAAACAATACCGCCATATATATAACAAGAATGATTTTTAAATTCAAAGTTGATGTTTAAATAACATTCAGCTCACAAACGTCAATTTTAGGAAACTGTTAAGAAGTATGTGAAAGAAGAACGATTTGAAAAGGCATTAAAGTTGGTTTTAGCGCTAAAAGGAGTACAGGAAGCTATAGCGTGCAGTCATATTACGCAGTCACGTGGCAGTGAAACAACATCGACATCCGAAAGGTCAGAAAAATAGTTCCCGACCACAGAAATTCGACAAAATGATGTAGTTGGACGAAGATTCAATTTCAAGAACTAACTGCCCATTCTTGTCAAATACCTTTGCTGTTATGAGCATGTAGTTATCATTCTTTCTGAATGACAACATTATAACATTGATGTATATAAATAGTATTTTATATGTAAATGTATTTTTGAACTTTGAAGAAAGAGCAACAGCCATGTGATAGTATAACGTGTATTATTAATTGCGAATTTAGTCCAAGTAACAGAGCTTACGATTACGTTCATTGCTAAAACAGTTTCTTCGTTGTTTTGCTTTATAAAGTGTTTCTAGGCTGTTCCTCGTATTCTCTGCATGGTTATTATATACAGTTATTTCCAAAAATGTTGCTTTCCAATATTTTGTCCCGAGCGTGCATGATAAAGTTTAATCCAGAAAGCGCTTCGTACGCAGTGTATTTTTAAGGCATTTTCATTCGTTGTATTTTCATTTTGTCTACAATCTGTTTGATAAAAGAAATGCAAGACACTATTTTTAAGAACTTGCATTAATTGTTTCTTGCACCACGGAAATCTTTCAAACTCAAGGCAACACCTTAACGAGAAATTATGCAGTAAACAATCCAAAAAGATGTGGATTGTTTCTTTATACATTCCATATTCTTCTTTTAAATAATTCAAAACCAGAAGGATACTTTTAAGGGTCTAGCCGCTAAGGTTATGAATGATTTGAAAGTTTAAATGAATGTTGATGTACAATGATTGTGATTCAGAGTAGTATGTTGGAGTTTTTCTGTAATGTAGTATGCATGAGATACTTAAAATCGTTCTCCTTGTTTGTGATGTATGTTTTTCTTCCCGTCAATTTTAATTTACTGATGCAGATCTTAATGCAGTCTGTAAGTATTATTGCCCTTGTTAGTGCAATGAGGTGGCTAAATGTGGTTTGTTCTTGAAGATATGTGAATTACGGTATTTGAAGGAATAATGTACCAGTTTATTTAATGAATTGCTAATTACTCTTGTCTTTAAAAACGAGATAACATATAACATTCCCAGCTTATATGTCGGTATCAAGACGGTCTTAAAATGAAAGCAGTATACAGAATGTGAGCATTTGAATTATTTTAAAAAGCCTGTATAAGTCTTAGCACTTGAAGTCAGTATGCCGTACCAACTTTTTGATTCTGTCTGATGACTTTTAGCGTAGCGGAAAAATATGTTAGTTCTGTTTAAAACTGTTTATTCGCTTACTCCGAAATCCCAACTGACGGTCCAAACCTCAAACTTTACCATTGCAAGCGTTGTCATGTGATTTCTAATTAACGCATTTTCTATTGTTTTCGCCAATCAATTTTTCTGGGTAACTAAATTCCCTTGATCATGCCGATTAACTGGGTAGTCAACAAAACACGCTTTAATGATATGGGTGACAATTTGAGTAAATAAAAAAAATATTTAACAATAAGCCCTCTATTATAACAAAAGGATTTAATTGTAAAACAAAATAAACAATGATCCTTGGACATGACATTTGTCACCTAAAAGTTTGCTAAAAAGCTTACAAAACTTTTAACAAATAAATTACAAAAGTAATTTAAGTTTCGCATAAATTTTCGAAGCTAATATCTTGTGAAAGAATAAATATATCACATAAGTTATTTTAAAGTTAAATAACATAAAGTAATGTTAAATTAAAAGGAAAATAAATACGAAATAAAATTAATTTAAAAAAAAACAGATTTACAAATCTTTTAGAAAAATGTCCCAAAAATAAAAATAATAAAATTTATTTTCATTTTTCATTTGGTCTGTTTTATTAAAATTATGCCTGAAAATTATTAAAATTTTACTATAACAACTCTCCTCTTGCCACAATAAAACTTTGTCCCAAAGCTTATCTGAAATATTACCCAGTCAAAATTAACAAAAACCCAATTAATTTAGCTATTGATAGTTTTCAAAACCCGATTAAAATTAACAATAATTATTACCCAATATATTGACAAACACCTGAGTTTTCATCCAAAAGCTCTGTACTGAAGTGGGTTGATTATGCAAATCAAGACTGATAATAACTGCACCAATGACAAGTTTATTACTGTTCAAGCTTTATATTATAACATTTTGAAAAGTTTATAAGGAATTTGTTTTTTCAAATTGACTATTCTTTTTTGTATGTTTTACAAGTATTGTATACTTAAATGTAAAATGATAAAGGAAATAACCCAATATTTCATGAACTTGGGAGTTCAAAACTCAATAAATGACAGAATGACATGAATGAAGGGGTGACGCTAAATCAATAAAGCAATTAGCAATTCATCACCCAATTGGTTGAGAAAATAGTGAGTAATTTACCCAATATATTAAAATCATATCTGGAGATCTGCATCTTTAACGTCAGCGGATATGGTCTTCTACTGAGACAATCAGCTACTTGGTCGTTGCGACCTTTGGTGTGTATAATAATAAAAGAGTAATTTTGAAGTTCCATACTCTATCTTGTAGATCGTATTTGGTCCATCAGATAAGTCAGGGTTTTATCTGTAAATGTTGTAAATGTTTGATGAGACAGGCATGTATGATAAGCTTTTACACCTTTAACCACTGCATAACACTCTTTTCCGTTGTTGTCCCACTTTGAATTAACTAAATTCATAAGTTTAATAAAACAAATATACAAACTACTACATATACAACAAAAGCTAACAGGCCGTGCATATCTCACAAAATACTCGATGTTTCTGACGGCTATTTGAAACACAACTGATAATATACCTAGGTCTCTTAATCTTAGACATCAGTCAAAATACGTTCAGCCTGCTTAGGTGAAATATTATCATAAATATTCTTAGAAAACAAGGTGTTCAGAAAATGCTTATATAAAAATGTAACAAAATAACTATAAAATTTAGCTTTGACTAGACTAAAGAACCCATTATGCAAAGATCATAAAACAGTATCATAAAGATATCCCTTTCTTTAAATGTTTTTTTTTTCAAGCAACTGGTGCAAGTCCTTCATGCCTTCTGATTGGTCAAAACTTTAAAAATCTTCTTGTCTAAAGCCAAATGAATTGTCATGTTTGTCCTCAATGAAGCTAAAAACACCTTAATACCGCCACATACTTTTTGTGCCTGTCCAACGTCAGGAACCAATAGTCCAGTGATTGTCGTTGTTGAGTCATTTATTGTTATTCGTTCACCACTTTTTTAATTGATTAGGTCGATTGTCGGTTTTATGAATAGCTCCACATTTTGTAGTTGGGTCCTTTAACAGCTTCCATTATGGTATGGACTCCGGTTCAATATTGAAGCCCGTAATGGTACTTGTAGAAGTTTAAATTCGACTGGCAATTGGTTGACGGTTGTCTCATGGACAAGCATGCCACATCTCGTATTATTCTCGCGCACTAATATGTTATTGATCAAATGGTCAAAAAGGCCATATTTATGACGTGGCATTATTTTAGCAGGTGAGCAATACATGCTCTCAAGAGCCTCCTGTTTCCTTTTCCGCAAAATACCTCCTAAATTTTCGTAGTTAAAACTAATCAATGTATTTTTTCACTGTGCGGGAAAGTGGTGGTAGTGAGATATGAAGGGGTGCTAGCAAGTTCGTACATGTAAGGTAAACAATGTGCAGAAGAAAAGAAACTTGCACGTATTTTCATTTTATACATGAAATCGTATTAAATGTATGTGTCATTTTTTTTTTCAATTAAAAAATTCAAAATAATAGTAAATATATTAACGTGCTGCAAAAAAAGTGCATATTATAGTAACAAGAGTAATCGAAAATATGAAGCACATTTTAATACGAACATTTTATTCCATTTAAGTAAGTATCAATGCAATATTATCATAATATTTTTAGCCATGTTAAAATGTATGTGCGCAACTTTTTACATGGCATTCTAATCCTACATACCCGTAGCCAGGAGGGGGGTTCGAGGGGTTCGAACGAACCCCCCCCCCCACCCCTTGAAAATTAATAATCACTATTAAACTCGCAATTCAGATTGAAGTCCGACTATTAAAGTCTAAAAAACAGTACTTTCAGCAATGCAAAATCAGTACCAGGATGGTCTGATTGCAGGATTTTTCACCAAATATCCGAGACCCCAGCCGTGAAGGTCGCTCCGCGAGTCGACATAACCCCCCCTCCCTTTGAATATTTCTGGCTACGGGTATGTCCTAAAGGAATAAGCCTATCGGGACCAAACTTTTGAAATTGAAATCTGCTGTCATAGCCGATATGTTCTGCTAATTGCTTTGAAACTTTGAGAATTTTCTTGTGCTAAGGATGAGTTAAATCGATCTGAAATGCAAGAATGAACTTGAATGGTCAATATAGGAATCTTTGTCGGTAGGACATTCTAGATTATCTCTACTTCCCACCAAAAATTAACATTTGATCCAATTGGACCACGCACTGGTATTTGTCGATACCTGTACATTATTAGTTGAAAATTATATATGTTACTTAGATTTAACCTCCATTATTTTAAAAAGACCCACGCAATTGTTCGAGTCGGAGCGGGGAATAATATAGCATATTACTCCGAGGTCAGAGTAAAATATTTAGATGAAATATTTGGTGAAATATTTTTGACATACTAAAGAATAAAGAAATAAATCGATAAATTATGTATAACTCAATTTTGGTTTTAAAACATTTTGGTTTCCCTGCAGTATAGTTATTTTGAGCTGAGACTACTATTACAAATTGTACAATAGTATACGTACAAAACTTGTTATAATAAACTCCGTTATGAGAATGTCTGAAATATCCGTATATGCCAGGAAAAAGGGCTTCAAAGGGTATAAATGTATCACAAAAATACCAATATCAATTTGATGAAATTTATGTATGAGTCAGGTGGCGTGTCTTATTTAATAACAACTGAACTGTTCATTGAAGTGTTGCTAAAAAGGGCTTTCCCGAGACATAAATCCCATCCCCAGAAAATAAAATGTTCGAATCAGGCCTATTAAATTATCAAAAAATTACATTCATACATTTTATTTCACTATAGAAACTGCATGGGATATGTTAGAACATGTTTTAAGCAAAACAAACAGTGTGAACATATTCCCTTTAATGATAATCTGTGTTGTGTTAATTTTTATATCATAAATATACTAGTATATTTTCGTTTCTTTATTTACACCCAAATAATATGTGTACTTTATTTTCTTTATGTATTTGGTTTAAAATGTTAAAAAATGGGCTCCATTATTGGAAAATTAAATATTTTGTATCTTGTATCTTGTATTTACAAGTTCAATGCAACAAAGTAATGCACAAATATATTGGATGTATATAAATCGGTACAATATTATGGATATAGATAGGTGACAGGAATCTTAGGGCCTGAAGTTATAGGAAGATATGTGCGAACAACGGAAAGATTTTTTCCTGGTGTGCATATACATGTACACCGCCCCAGTCTTATTAAAACAAGATCTTAGTAACTCTCCAACTACGGTTCGGAAACGTAGTTGGAGAGTTACTAAGATCTTGTTTTAATAAGAT
>JAULBM010015086.1:0-11543 GCA_032357055.1 Geukensia granosissima | reverse complement strand
CAATCTTTTTTATTTTGATTTGGCGATCTAACGTTTCAACAAGAATATAAAAAAGTAAGAGCTTGGTTTCGCAGCTAAGGCCGGGTCTGAACAACTTGAAAACGGTGCACAAACCCCCCTTTCAGACCACAAATCTAATGAACGAATCAATTAATTTAGTCTGAGACACGGACCATTTGATTTTCGGGGGGAGGGGCTGGGATTTTTTAGGAAAAAATTCGGACACCGATTTTTGTAAAAAGAAATCTGGCCAGCATCTAAAATGGAAAAAAAAATATTGTGGCCCACTGTCTGACCATTGAAAAAAATTCTTACATTAAAGTATTCAGTAGAAAAACAATCCAAAAATTTTTTATTATATTATGTAAGGTCACAATTCCACGCTTTCAAATAAAGTTCATATACAATATCTACAATGAAATAACATTAAATACACCAACTCTCGCAATTCACAAATATAAAAGATTTATTTTCCATCTAACAACTCCCTGTATATCTGTCTCCTGATTATTCAACCCCCTTTAAACCAAGGCGAACGTAACCCTTTGCACGGGTTATTATCCCGGGGGGTGACAATATTTTTTCACTATCCAGCAGCGGGTGACTTGCCTAGTGTCTTTTTATCCAACTTAGCAACCTGCTGCATTTCGAATACATATATGTTGGCCCTCGTTTTAAAAGGCCAATCAGAGAAAGTTTAGGATTCCTTCAGCATTGTATACCGAAGTTTGATAAATTTATAAAGCGTGCTTTTTATCTAAACATTTGGTACATGAGCGAAAAACAACTTAACCGATAAATTATGAAATTTTTTTCCAATTCTTTTTCCGAGTTCCTTAACACCAACGATCTTAGCATCATCTGGCAACACAAGTTACATCGGTTTTTGGTTTATTCAAGGGTGGTTTCTACGTATTTCACATGTTAAATTTATTTTTACATATTTGAATTTCAAATCGCACTTTTAACTGCAGGCTCACTGGCTCAGTAACGTTCAGTGTGAAGTATATCCTTCGTGTAAAGTAATGTTTCCTATTTAGTACATGAAATTAAAAACCAAGAATCAATATTTTTGTCATTTTATTACATTTGTAAGTTAACATTGTCCTGAATTTTGGTTTTTCTGTTTAATTCTGCCTTTTCTATATGCCCGAACTTTTAATCTTTTTTATTGTGTCTAGACTTTTGTAATATAAGATGAAAGTCATCTAAAAAACCGGTTCGTCTTCATCAAGATTAATACTTTCAGATTTTGATTATAGTGGTTTTCCGTGCAAATGTTTAATGAAGTAACTTCAGCTCCCTTTATCACGCTAAATACATTTTTCCGCAACAAAACTTAAATGGTTAAAAGTTCATCCACGTGGTACAACCTCATCTGCTGGAGATTTCTATTGCATTCATTGAAATTTCTTTGTGCTATTAACCTGTCAAAATGACAAATCAAATTTTCTTTTTCTTAACCTAAAACGACTGCATTCACAAAAAGAAAATTCAACAAACGTTGAATCTTTAATGTCAAAATCAGTTTGTTACCAAATACTGGCCAGTGATGTTCAAATGTTTAATCATATATATCCATATTAACGTAAACCTAAATGTGGATGAAAAAAATTGTAGAACAAAATAGAAATACATTGCATTATTTTAGATTTGCAGTGTACTGTTGCTGTATATCTGATATGATTTTTTTTTAGCAAAAAGTGATATAACTTTTATAAAGAGTTTTGGCAAAGACATACTTTATCATTGCGTAGTTATCCCTTGAATCTTACTGTTCCGTTAAACAAACTTATCCACAAGGGATACGACGTTGCAGTCAAGACATTAAAAATGTTTTTTGTTGATAAAGTATTAATAAACTGATCACATCGATACACAAATATTAATAAATTTGGCATTGCATCCATTTCGGATTTTGCATTCTTGACAACACAGTATTTAATCGTCAGACACACTGTATTTGATGACATCTCGACATGTTGAGGGACTTGATGTTTTATCATCAGGAATCTTACCTTGAACTTGCTTTCAGTAACCGCGAGCATTCATTGGCGGTTTATCTTTTTTTTGCATTTTTATACTCTCTAGAAGGATTGGGTGACATTCTGATTGATTTTTATAGTTCGCCTGTTACGGATTTAGTTTTTCTTTGATATTTACCTTTGACCACTTGAAACAGAAGGGTTGGGTACCTACTTAACAAGGTTTATGACACAACATGTCTCCTGTGTCTGTCCCAAGTCAGGAATTGTCGTCATAGGTTTGTCAACTTATACAGACTTAAAATTATGTTTACAAATTAACTTCATTCTGCTCTAAACTGTTTCTGCATTTATCTTGATTGTGCCCTGTGATTGACTTAATGTTGTTATTATGTTATATGTTTATGTCGTGCTATGGATTTTTGTTAATGGTAATTCTTACTCAAATTCTATGCGAGTACTCTTTAGTTGGATTTGGTAAATTTTTGTTTGTTCTGGTTTTTTCTGGTTTGTTTGTTGCTGCCTTTGATTTCTTTGATTTTTTGTTTGACCACTTGTTTGGGGAGGGTCGGATACCCACTAAGCCAGTCAGACAACCCCACCATATGTCTCATGTGACTGTCCTAAGTCACGAATTATGGTCATGGGCTAGTCATTGGGTTGAATGTTGTGTTAAGTGCAATGTTTTGTTACGTGTTCATTTTTGATAATATTCAAGTAAGAACAATATTTCTTTAAGAATACATTTTTTTTATTTGTGTCAGTTTTAAGTTTTTCACAAGGAGTGGTATGCCACGCTTGTTAAAGACCTCGTGGGGTCATCTTGTTTGGTTCTATTAGCAAGTTTTGCACTTTATTGTGTGAATGTATACTCACATTGCGCGAAAGCTAAATCCATGCACATATCAATACTTTGGTTAAGTGATTTGTGCAACCTGTTTTCAATTTTTATTTCCAGTGCATTCGTGCTTGAAGTCTGTTAACCGTTATGTTCCGTGCAAAAACATGTAGCTGAAATTGCTCCATGCAAGGAAAATTAAAATTTTTCTTTCATTGTGTCTTCCGATTTTAGGTTCTTTCATGCCTATAACATCCTTTTAACTTCCACTTTTATATAAAAAAAATTACAGTCAAGTATCACACATTTTATTGACATGTTATTTTTGAACTAAATTAGACATATTCTTTTTGCTTTCCAACAAGCAGTTGGGATATGGCACAAATTACAACAACTTTATTAAAGCTCTCCCTACAAATCACAATATAACATTTCATGACAGCAATTTACAGTTATTTAAAACAGTTAAAATTCTTAAAATTGATGAACCAATCATTCATTCGTACTTACACTCGCAAGCACTCTTGCTTACTATTACATGTAATATGGAACATTGCGGAACAAAAAATAATAATAAAGGGTGCACAATGGCACAATTGAAGTGTAGCCATGTTTGTCAATGTGAATTTGTTTTCCTGATTCTTCAAGTTAAGCAGAAATTAATTTAAAATTAAATTGGTAGTGGAAATGGCCCGTTGCCAACGCAGTTGTATTTTTGACATTTCAGCATACCAGACCTTTGTGTTTCAATCAGCCATTTTTAGAAACGGATTCCGGATTAGTTATTACACTTCATTGTCACGTGATTACTTCTTCAAATAAGGCATGTCTTTGATACTATGCAATACTAGCAATTTCTCATTTGTAGGTGTCTTAAAAGATGTATTCACGATCAAAATGTTTATCCATGGTGAAAATAGACCTTTTTCGAAGCATTTATTAAGTTTTTAAAGACATGGGCAATTTTGCATCTGCTCCCGTCAGATGCAATCACTGAATATATCTTATATTTTACAACGTGACATTACGAATCACGTGATGGTTTGACTAAGAATCTACATCCCGGAAATGGCCTATGGATTGCTCAAAAATGTGTGTTCCAGATTGTCAGCCGGAGTAACAGTAACGAAACATCAATTGATATACAGACTATGGAAATAAACAAAGGTTCAGAAGCCAAGTTTGTATCGGTCACTTTGCTTTCTAATAAAGACCTTACATAGATGTTTCCTTTATGTTTGGTTTCATTTAGCCAGTTGTTTCAGATGAAAGGTGAAAAGTTAACAGATGGACGAACGGTAGACGCTAAATGATGACAAAATCTTACATGCCCTTAGCCTGGTGATCTAATTAGACGGTTTTGATAAACCGTGAACTTGGAGTTATGGTACACACCAGCTGGAAACACCACCAAGTCACAGTACATACCGTATTTTAACGTGAAGCAATTATAGACTTGTTTGTGCCAAATTCTAATCAACATTCAAATAACGATTTTATTAAAAATTATTTCTAAAATTTTCATTGGAAACGTCATTCTACAACAAATTGTTAAATGTGAACGATGAAGTAGTTAAATGTGCTATATGGTAGAGTCACTAACTGCTTACGGTAAAATGTATAAAAATTTGTGTTAAATACGTATATCTTATTTTTATAATTAAAAAAAAATTAATTTGTTGATAAATCTTCAAGTATACATGTAATTGTTTTGGAATAAAACGTCATAGTAAACCGAAAACACAAAGGCATATCGAGTACACCGTTTCTAAAGTATGATAATTATGCACTTTCCCTAAACCTATCAATATATAAAATAGTTTAATGGACTTAATCGCTTATCCCCTTTGCCAACAATTGGTTAAACAAACATCAAATCTCGGATTTTTATCCATGGTAAAAGCATCATAAATGTTGAATGACAATTACATCCATCTCTATGATTTAATTTTTTTTTGTCTTTGTGAAAAAACATCAATTCAACTGAACCAAATTGCTTTAGGTTAGCAGCTTCCATCGTAAAACAACAAAACCGGAATAGCTTGGCGTTTTATCATGGCCAGTGGCACAATAAAGATGATATATGCTTGATAGCTATAAAATGGAAGAACTTAACCTACAATTGTAAAATAAATTTCTTTAGCAATAAAAAAATGTTTTCTTTAACTAAAACAGTAATAAGATAACCCTTTTGAGGTTATTGTACACATTTTGGTATTTATGTTGAAAAATTCAAAGTTATAAAAGTCATGCAAATATGTTAAATAAAATTTGCACATTTTTATTGGTTATTGTCGTCGTCAAATTACTACGCTGTAAAGTAAAATATCACTGAATGTCGTATATCAGATGACAGGCATGATCATGCCCAAAAGAACGGCATAAGGAGAATAATATTCATAACACTCCACCGAAAACAAACGAAGAGTAGTGAAGTCAGGATCTCCGGAGGTGTAAGTTATATTCATCGTTGCAAATAGCAATAATGATTACTTTAGAAAGATAAAAATGAATGTTATGAATTTAATTTCCACAGAAACGTTACTAAAAGGTATTTTATTCAGTGTAAGGATTCAATGCCAGGAAGTTAAAAATGAAAGAGGAAAAAATGTTAATGTTAGGATCTCACACCACATTTCAATAAATATTATAGCTGAAATTTGAAACAATGCCTTCAACAAGGAGTGTGTTTCATTGTAACATTTAGATATAAGTACCTGTACAATGCGTTTATAATACATTGGATATATAAAAGTTGTTTGGAAAAATTTGTTTAAATCCACCAATAACCTTAAGCCTTAGTCGATACAATAACAAATTTATTGTCAATAAAAATATTAATATGGCAACACTTTTAGATATTTTCATTTACTCATTTTCCCAATACATACAGCACTTCAGTGTATTTTTTTAACACTTGCATAAGACAAAAAACGTATATAAATATCGAAGTTAAACTTTTCGTTGGACAATAAATGCGAAAATTCTCTCATAGATCTGGACAAGTTCTCAAAATGGCTATAGATTTGTTTCAGAAAATTGATACATTTAAAAGAGTAGGTACGTTAAGCCCAAGATTTCGTCCAAATTTTAGATTTTGTGACATAATAAGAAGTTGTTGTGAAAATGCTGTTTAATAGTTGCCTTTTAATAATTCATTACTTTTTCTTGTATACATATCATCATTTCTACAAAATGAAAGAGTATCTTTAACTATTTTGGCAGAATTTAACATTTTTGGTAACAATACACATTTTTAGGTGTTTTGTTTAAATTAGATATGATCGCAAAAAAAAAAGAATATTAAAATCGACGAAATAGTATCACATATATCATCAAATTAATTAATTTCTTAGTATTTTAATTTCTTATCCAAATTCTTGGGGCAAAATGGGCCATAACGACCCTCGTCCTTTCAGCAACCACAAAGTTTTAAATAAATTTTTTAAATAATGATGCATTGTTAGAAAGAAAATACGAGAGAAACATCAAAGGGTGTATAAGATAACGCAAAATAAACACAAAAGGACGAAACACCACAGAAAAAATACAACAAAGAAATGTCAAGACAATAATTTCAAAGACGTAATCTACGAAAATAGATGACAATCAGACAAGTCTTCAATATTCATAGTATTAGAAATAGAATTACTTAAGACACTCAGACATAATGAAAACTGGAATAAAATTTCTTTGAGGACCACCAGTATAATGAACATTCATGCTGGTAATAAAGCCACTTTTTGTCTGGTCAAGAGTTTGTGTAAATTTTCAGAATCGATTAATAGATGTAATTACAGTTTTTGTCAGCTTCAACAAGCTACTTAAAGTGAAGAAATGAGTTTCTTAGTTGTAAATTTTTGTACATTTAGTACTGTCAAAGTTTTATGCTGAATAATGATTCAGAAGCGAATCATTCACTAAAGGTAGAGTGTCTAATCAAAGCAATCAAGGATATGGAATGTGTTTTGATTGTTTTGTCTGCAAAATGTCTCTATCAAGACACAAATTGTTAACAAGAAAATTATTCGCAGTTGGATAGTGACATCCGATTAGTCTATATGACTTCATGTGCCTTCGAACGGTGGTATTATACCTGTAGAAGTTTAAATTCTACTGTCATTTGGTGGCTGGCTGTTCCATGGACAATCATGCCACATCTCCTATTTTTACAATTCTACACTTTTTTAAAACTGCTTTTCGTAATCTCTAAATGTTTCATGGGCGTTCGATATGCAGCGGCACTATCAATAACAAATTTGGAATAAAAAGAACATTTAACCACCACAACAAGCCACTTTAACATTCTAATTCGATTGTACCATTAATTCGCCAAAATCATAAGATGTCAAAATCCGAAAATACTCTGAATCTCTCTCCTATTTGGGAAGTGGTTATAGATTTGGTGAAATTGTCCTTTACAATTAATTTTTCATAATATTTTTGGGACGTACCGATTAAAATGTTACCTAGTTTGTGTTAAATTTAATTAAAACATAAGGTTTTTTTTCCAGGCTTACAGTGAGAAAGTCAAAACGTGGGATGGGGAGATAATATTTACAAGTATTCTTTATTTACAAGATCAAAACCCGAACTGAATTTATGATGCACACATGAATAAAAATGAACTCCATGGAATAGCTTTAAGGAAAAAAGTATAAGTTTGGTTCAAATTTGGGAAAAAGTAAATATTGACGTTCTTTTTCCTAGGAATTCGTTGAAAAAAGATAAACCAGACTCTGACCGCCATTTCAGTTGCAATTCATATCAAAGATATTTGGCAAGAAACTTAAAAGTTCTTTATAATTGAAAGGCTATTAAACCGTATACAAATGAAAAATAAAATGTAAAGAAGATTAAATCCTTCCGTTTGTGCTCGTTTTTCTATAAAAATCGGAGATTTAGCATGAGACAGCCATCAACCGAATAATTTAAACTTCTACAGGTCCCATTATGGCCTTCAAAAATGAACTGGAACCCACGCTACAACCACGACAATCGACCAAATCTATTGAATAAGTGGTGAACAAATAACAATCAATAAATAACTAAAGAATGTAAACCACTGGGCTACAATTTCTTGGCTTTGGACAGACACATTAAGTTTGTGGCGGGATTAAACCAGATTGTTAACGCTCAACTCTCCCCCTAACTTGGGACAGTGGTGTAACAAAACAGCAATGAAAACACACTTAAAATCGGTTGAAATAGATTTAACACGTGAGATCGATACTGAAAACCAACAAACACAGTAAAAACTAATAAATGATACAACAAAAGTATCGATCTCGAAAGTATACTCGCAGTTGCTGTCTGCAGGTTCTAAACCAAAAACCAACCAATCGGGAAACTAAGTTTTCCTTTGGACGGTGTAAATAAAAACACGTTCATTGATTTAGTGTTCAAATATCATTAGAAGTCAGATAAAACATGGGTAATGCAAATGACAATATAAAAATGTATAGACAGAAAGTAGGAAATATTATAACAAATATAAAATGTTTAGTTTTGTTTTAGCTATAAACAAGAAATTTTATATTAGACACATTAAAATTAAAAGTTTAAAGTTTTAGTAATAATGCTGCCAGTGCATGACGTTATCATTTACGTACAAGTTAATTAAGATGAAATTAAATCTATGTTAATTTAGCCCTGATGCCTATACAATCATTTACATTTCAAATGTGCATGACTCATAGATTTGCTAGAGATGGGATGCAATTTGAAAAATACATTAAGTATAATTTTTCCATAGCAACCAAACCCCTAAACATTTCCCTTGAAACAGAAGGTTTTGGTTAATGCTCAGCAGATTGGACGTCTCATTAAGGTAGGAAAGACAGTATCAAGTCATATCTGGTTTTGTTTTCTAGAAGGAAATTATTTCCTCTTTTAAAACTGAAATAAAAAATACAGGTTTTTCAGCTTGTTTTCCTATAAAATGTGAGAAAGCGTAATAACAGGAAATTGCAAAAAAGTTGTATAATTTTACAACATGAAAACCTGTCCGGTACGGTGCGTTACTTGCTTATTCCGAACCCATTAAAAGCCTTATGAATGGTTCAAACTGAAAAATGGAGACCCATAGTGTAGCAAAATTATTGATAAAGGTATGACTATCATATCAACCAACTGCACTTATCCATAAAACTAAATGACGAGAGTCGAAATTATGAGTCGATCTAATTTATTCGTTGTTCACCAACATCAATTCTTAAATGCCATCAATGTAACAATCATTTTCTTAAGTTAAAAAATCCCAAATGAATGAGTATTTGGTTTTCAACATCAGGTAATAAAATGCTTCCGTATGGTTGCACCTACCTCATATTGATATAGATATTATCTTGTCTGTGTGTCCGTTCATTTTGTCGTACAAAAATAAAACATCTGTTTTGAATTTCCTCTTTTTAAAGGTCACAAAACGGCCAATTTTTAAACTTTTGTCTGATCACATGCGCCTTTAAAAATCTTACTTGTTTCAATATGTTATCCCCACCCTGTCGCGCGAGTGACTTGTTTTTCTTATCACGATTGACTGTATTTAGTTAAATGCACCGATTGACAGTATAACTGATTTTCGGTTCTGCATACAATAATCTTGATACAATGAGAAGCAATAACATGAATAAAAAGTAAACACAATTGCCGAACAAACTATCAACAAATGCAATTACATGAACTATATTACAAGCCGAGTCTCCACTCAGAAAAAGGTTCCTGTTTCAGTATAGTATAGTCCTTTCCGAAAACCTATTTCCGGAAGTCAGAGTTTGGTTTAAAATTGAGATTTTGTAAGAGTTGTTCCCCTTTGTGGGTAGTGCATCACATCGACCTAAGAATGAGGAAGGAGGTAAACCCGACTTTTCCCTGTACTTATCTGACAGCATTGGCTTTCTACGTCTACCAGAAGTACTTAAGGTATTTAGGCTCAACATTGTTATTTATAAAATCTAAAGATAAAAGCTTTAACAATTCATCCTCGACAGAAGTTAATGCATGTTTAAGCGGTGATTTCTATGGAAACTTTTCATCATACTACCCGGAAGCCATGAACCAAAATGGTAAATTTTAGAAGGACCCACGTCTCCAACGGACGGATTGTGAATTTATACAACCCCAGAATCAAGGACGCATCTTAAAGAGGACTAGTGCCTTCAGGACGGAGATGTATATTCTTTCCCATTACAACCTTTGCATTTGTAGGTCGGGTTCGACCTTGAGCTCGACTTTGTTTTTATAGGGTTCGTGTTGATCAAGCTTTAGTTTACTGTGTAGTGTTTTGTGTATTGTTTTTCGTTACTGTTTTTTTTTTTTTGCAATCTCTAACGCGTGGCCAGTAAACTCAACTTGCGACCATTAAATCGTCAAATGGTTCTTGCAAATGCAATACTGTTATATCCTAAATATTTCGTACACATTGGGTCTGTTTTCGTCCTAATCTAAATTTCTTAATTTTAGTAAATTTGATGCACTATTATTATTAACATTATAACAACAGAGTTATTTCAGGAATTGTAAACAAGTCTTAATGTCTACAAGGACATTTTAAAGATGAACAGAAAGCAATATTATTAAACCCCAGATGGCCAATTCAATCATGTCTGGATGACAACAATTGTTTTCAAAACATGGTAAATGAGTATTTTACAGCACAGTTCTTGTAAAATTATTCCCATTTGGTTTAGTAAAACATTACAAATATTGATATATTTTGTCAGATCGATAATAAAGGAAAGAAATTATCCTAAGTATTTATGTAAAATTATATGCGTAAATCCAGCTTTATAAGGAATTCGAAGATACCAAAGGGACAGACAGAAATCGTTAAGTTGGTAGACAGACAAGACCATGGCCAACAAAATGAAACATTTCAGCTTGTGTAACAAAACATTTTGATTAGATTTATATATTTAGAAAAATTGTAAGATAAGTGTTGTATAGTGTAAGATATCAAACTATTGATCAAACATATAATGACAAAATCAATATATATTTCACGCAAACATGTAATCGCCACCAAACATTACCCACTAATCCATTACACCATACTAATTAAGGCTGTTTTTGTTTAAGTGGGAGAAAGAGGAGATTTTAAATGGATAAAACCTGTATTTTGGTTCTCATTTCGGATTGTTTGGATATTAAAGTACACCAAACGATTTTTTTTGCCACAACAAAAGTGAACCTGCATCAAAAGTTTCACAGTGAAATATGTCATATTATATATCGTTGTAATTCTATTTTTTGCCCCAGCAAAAGCTGTAGCTAAAAATTCACTTTAACTTGATATAAAAATTTCCCCATAGAATGTAATGATAATTTTTTCGACTTTGTAAATTTGCTTCATTTTGATGGTGCATTTAATCAATGGTCTCAGGTAACAAGACATGATAAAATTTTTATTTCTTGTGGTTTTATGACAGATAAAAGATGAAAGTTAAATTACATTCCAGCTGTAACACTGAAGCGGGATATGAATTTATGAAAACATGCCATTTTGAGACAATTTTTTTCAATGTCAAAAATTTAAAGGAGAGGGGTGTTGGGAAATTTTTTTGTGCTGAGGAAAACTAGAATTCTAATTGCATGATGAGTTGAAGCAAAAAATCAAAATTCCAGCAATATATATCATGACATACTTTGTAGAAGGAATTCGAAGATACCAAAGGGGCAGACAGAAATCGTTAAGTCGAGGACAGACAAGACCATGGCCAACA
>JAULBM010015075.1:0-11543 GCA_032357055.1 Geukensia granosissima | reverse complement strand
GTATTTAGCCCCCCCCCCCCCCCCACCCCCAACCCCCAACCCCCACCCCCAACCCCTGCTTTTACAAAACTTAACAAGTTCAAAGAATGGAAATTTCAGGATCGGGAGATGTTTAATGTGGGGAAAGGAAACTAGAATTGTTTATTTCAGGCTATTATAAACTACGGAAACAGAATATATTTCTAAAAGGACTTAATAAAATTCCAGGTTTGGCCGATTCTAATAACCGCACATATTTTTAAAATTTTTTAAGTGCTCTGGGCTGAGGATTATGGTATATACCATCCATAATCTGGTTATGATAATAACAACTTTTAGTTCATACAAGTTATATATTACAAATTTAACAATAACAAATGGATTTCTCTATCACTAATATAACAAAGCTTGTTTACATGAGGCATTTACAAGCCAAGTATGCTCCTCATATAAATCGTATGTACAATTTTAAAGACTATATGCTGTTAGACTGTTTTATTCAGAATTTGTATGGCATTATAGAGTGCACTATTTGGACCTTCATACCAGACCAATATTTTTAATTCAAAAAGTTGGGTTTACAATGAAAATCTGAATGTACCTTGTAACAATATAGGGTTATTGATTATTTGATATGTCCAAATGTTTTGGAAGTGTAAACAAGCATAAAATCCTATAAATATACAGTTATTGACTAGATTGGAGGATAAAAGTATTTTTGTTGAACCTTTAAACCAATCAGTATTTCCTATGCCGCTCTGTCAGTTTGCGGGTTCAACAAATCAATGGTTGCCCGAAGATCTAGTCTATAACATTTGTTGATCAGAACTGATCATGTGATACAATCAGCCAATAGATATCCAACTATACCCATGTGGTGAACGGACTGGAAGAATGTTATCTGTGGCAGCAGTTTTTATCTGTTAATGCTGACAGCTTTATTTTAAAAGAACACATGAAT
This sequence comes from Geukensia granosissima, assembly GCA_032357055.1. NCBI lineage: Eukaryota > Metazoa > Mollusca > Bivalvia > Mytilida > Mytilidae > Geukensia > Geukensia granosissima. The sequence goes on along the minus strand of JAULBM010015075.1, from coordinate 10,603 downwards.
TATTCATTAGGCAGATTTATATACAGGTATAGAAATATGTTCTATTATAGAGAAACATGAAACTGCTGCAGCAATAAGTACCAGTAATATTGATGACAAATAAGATTTTTACATTGTGACAAATAGCATGCAAAATCCCACTATACTTACAAAAAGGTGTTAATATCAATAGTACAAAAATTGAGCAAATAATAAATAAGTTACCGACATAAACATCACACACATTAAATCATATACCAGTTTAATGCTCTTTGTTCTTGCTATTTGGGCTAGTAATAATTATATATAAAACCTAATGCTAGAGGCATCCTAATTCAATAAGTATGCTAAAAAATTTACATTAAGTGAACAGAAGTTGTATGCCTTGGAGGAAAGTTTGGGGTGAGCATTGTGATATTGCCAGACATTTATTTAACAAACAAATGAATAACTTAATACAAGTAAAAACAAAAAAAATATTGGGGGTTAATTTATGGAATGCCCCTTGTATCACAGATTTAACTTATGTTCTAAATGTGACAACACAAACTTCCATCAACACATCAATAAAACACCAGTTAATACTCATATCCATACATCATACTAACACATGCATTCCTATATCATAAATACACATATGTTCGTATTTATATCAGAATAAAACAACAGCAGCTTTCTGTGTTCCACTACATCCCATGATAAAATAACAATAATAAAATCTGTTTCATGAACTGTATATCATTCCTTAAAAGTAAAAACACCTTAAAATAACAGATATATAACCTAGCTATAACCAAATTTCTCTTATGACTCGGCCTACCTATAACCATATTTCTCTTATGATTTGGAAAAATTATCAGCATGAACTGATATTTATCTTACAAAACAAGGCTTAATGATAAAGCAAAATATTTCCTTGTGGTTGGTCAAAAGAATGGTGTTAACATTTAGATTCAATCTTCAATATATTATTTTAAATTCTTGAAAGAAATGTTTTACATTTTTTATATTGCTCATTGTCAACTCTTGTTATTGCTGTGCATCAACAGTAACCTTAGTCATCTCCCCTTTGCTACAGACTGACCAGTTTGTAAAACTGATGACACAATAGATCCATTTAAATTGTCATATTGCTGTTGAGAGAGCGCTTGTCAAAAGGTGACCAATCAACCATAGCAGTATTATCTGTTGGGCATTGAAATCTAACTTGTTTCTTTGATGGGCATTTAAATCTTTCATTTTCTTATAGACAAGACAATAGACACTGGAAGTTGTTCCATGATTTTTTGTAGGTTCATGTAAACTGTCTTGTATGGAATATTCTATTACATGAAATACAAATTGGGTTGATTTAGGTAGATATTTTAAGTGTTTAATTTGCTAAGGCCAACATATTCACTGGACATGCATAAGAAAAAAAGAAAGATTTATGGATAAATACAGTTGAAAAGTCTTGATTTACCCTTCAAAAAGTAATAGATTTCTTTTTATGTAAAGTGATGACTACTCATACCCCTTCAGCCTAAGTAGTTAGGTCAATTGTCAACTGGTTTGGTTAATTGATACCTGGACCAAACCACTTTATTTCACTTTCTGGATAAGTTAACAGTGATTGTGTAGTTAAATGTCTCTTATTCCTAAGGATTATTCTAAGTTATCTTATTTATATTCTGAGTGATTTGTGATTATTTTGGGATTTATTATGATAGATTATAACTTCTTAACTATGTTGGATTAATTTTGTTTCTTTTTGTCATTGTGGAATGGAATTTATATGACAAATGGATTCACTATTCTCATGTTTTTAAATTTGGAATGAGTTTATCAAAAGGGATAGGTGATAAAATGGAATAAAAATGACACATGGAGCTTGTGAAATGTTACAAGTTAAAAAATGATATCTGTATGCCAAAGTATTATTCAAAGTTATTGTTCTTATATATTCTGATTACTTACAAACCTATTGTGATATTGGAATTTATAATGATAGGTTAAAATTTCTTAACTATGTTGGATTAATTTCTGTTTCGTTTTTTATTAATGGAATGGAATTTATATAACAAATGAATTCTTTATTTCTACTGTTTTCAAATGTCTAATAAGTTTATAAAAACATCACAATAAAATGGACTATCAATAACATATGGAGTTGGCAACATGATGGAAGTTGAAAATCTCATTGGAAGTACTAAAAATTAGAACAAGTCAAGCAAACAAAAAAACCTCATGTTTGTCAACCTAGATTTAAATGCCCAACTGTCATGGTTGAGTTGTCACCTATTGACAATTTAAATGGATCTATTGTGTCATCAGTTTTATAAACTGGTCAGTCTGTAGCAGAAGGGAGACGACTAAGGTTACTGACGATACACAGTAAAGAAAAAATATATTAAGAATAATTAAAAATGCTCATTTCTATGTACAGTATTATGACAACAGAAAGGTTTACACATTCATGTTGATGACGTCATGAAACTTAATTATTATGCCTTCGAAATTGTTTCTCTTTGAATTAAATTATAGCATAATTTTCAATTGTTTGACCAACTAACTGGAATGATAAGTAATAAATGATATCTTTAGGGAATTTATTGATGTGTAAACTTAGCATTTCAATCACTTTATTCGGTTAATGGCTCATCAGGCTGAGTTTACAATCAATAAACTTATTAATTACTCTAATAATAATGTAAAAACAAAGCTTGTTCATTGTTAACAAACAAGAGGAGTTGATAACAAGTAATATACAATTCTCACTTGTTGTGAAACAAATAAACATTACTAGCTTCAATAAACATGTGTTACAGGCAAATTCATATATGTTTGTTTCTATTCAATTATGATGTTAACTTAAGTTTGCTGTTAAAAGAATTAAAATTTAGTTAGCTACATTTAACATATATTGAAAAAAATAAAATGTTGTTACCTTAAAAAATATATTATTTTTATCCAATGAATGATGCCATTTTATTACAGTCACAACTCATGACAACTGAACACAACACAGCACCTCAGATTACATCCTCCGCGGCCTATGGAAGACAATAGATTCAATACTCTCCAATAAGTAAAATTATGTCATTTAAACTAAGAAGATGATCTTCGTTAGCTGATTAGCCCAGCACTTGATAAAAGTTGAAATGCAGCACCTAACCCCCAGCTGACTTCTACATGTTCTATCTTTTTAACTATCTGTAATTAATAGACAGAAAAAACAGAATTAAAAGCTAAATTTAAACAATAACCAAAGTGTACAAAGGCAAATTCTGCTTGAGTCAATTTCAAATGTAGCTAATTTCATGAGAAGTTCGCTTCTCATGAATTTAAATTCAAATTAATAATTTTAAAAGAATTTTTTAAGTGAATTTTATGTGAAATTTTTCATACAGATTTTTTATAATAAATAATTATTATCCACTATATCTATCAAAATTTCATGTCATATTCATGTTAAATTTAATGTGATCTTCACATTTTGATTGAATGATTAACATGAAGTTTATGAGAAATTGATGAAATAGTATTTATCTTTGAACATCAGAATCTCACATATTAAATCTGAAACATTTGATGGACATCTGATACAAAACTGCTGCCCTAATGTTTACCCATTAATGTTACAGGTGACTGGTTAAAAATTTCTGGTCAATGGTTTGCGCAGCCACAAATTTCATTCAGTTCTCATGTAAATTTTCAGTAGCAAATAACTTATGGTCAAAGTCCAGCCACTTGTTTGTTTTTGGAGGTTTGTCTTTTTCTAAGGGGAGGGAATTTGTTGTCAAATATGAAATGGTAACAATAGATACAATTTTTTACAGTCATTCTTCTATGATTTGCAGATCACTGGGAGAGACTATTAAACTTGTGCACAGTGTTCAGTTTTCACTTTATAAACACTATCTAAAATAATGAAAAATTTTAATTATTTGCAGATTTAAAAACATGGTTATGTTTCTATACCTATTTTCGTAGATAATTGCAAAAATTCCACCTTACAGTACAGGCGTCCATGCAGATCTTACCAATGATAAATTTTTGCTATTTTGGTTTTCAAGGGGATTATAAAAAGTTAAAATTCTACTGTCACTTGGTGGGTGGCTGTCTCATGGACAATCATGCCACATCTCCTATTTTTATAGTCTATTACTAAATGTACTGGGATTCCATCTATATATGTTTAGTTTTCTTTTTAAGATTCAATCATTGGTTCTGAACTAATCGTATGGTCCCAAGTGTTGGTTTATGACAAGATTCCAGTGTGTGTTCTGTCAAGGCAGGTTTCCTATCTTCTTTAGTAGAATAAATACAACAATATTAAATCTTTATCTTTTAGTTTTAATAAAATACTTACTTTTAATTTTGTTTTTTGGCGAAGTCTATAACCATCATGTAGCAAACTATACATATATAATAAATCTAATCCTAGAAATGGCTTCTTTATATTGGGAAAATCAAATGCTGGAAAATAATCATAATACATTGTACCTATACATATAACTAATAAAATTAAATAGAATAATTTCCTCCCTACCTATCACACCACCCATGAAACTGATCCATTCCAATTTTTAAATTTCATACCCTACTGCTAGGCAGTTAGGGGCATTAAATTTGAAAGGTTCATCTTTATCTTTCCAGAGATAGGCCCCTTGGAATAGAAGTATTTCATAAACTCTGAGGTTTCTCATCAATACCTTTTTATAACATCAACTGAATGATTTGAAAGCTGTTAGAGATTTAACCTTTTGTGGGGACATCTGGGTCCCATGGACACATTCTATTCTCTGTTTTTTATTTTGATTTACCGTTTTTTTCCATATGCTTATAAAGCACAACTGTGCAAGGCTCATACTAGAGGGTGAAGTGGCAAAGAATTTAATTTTCAGACCCAGCCCAGGTCTACAAGTCTCTCAAAGAAAAGGATAAGTCACCCATAAATCTGTGAAGTCTCTCTTAGCTTTATAAACTACACAAGGTCAAGCAGCATAATTGTAGCATTCTGACAATGAATGTTATAGTTACTTTTATATTATGTAAAATTTCAACCAGAAACATACATGTATATAAGTAGGATTAAAACCAAATAATGCATTGGAATGAGATGAATAAAACTATAAAAAAGATATAATAAACTATGACCTTAGATGCTGTTTGAATTATCAGTTAATTAACTGATAATTTATATTTATGCCTCACCTTTTTTAGCTGCCTTCATAAAGTCTGAAACTGTAACTTCACCACCCAAATCTGAATCTTAAAAAGAAAACAAAAATGATTAAAGACACTGACTTAACCAACCAAATCTGAATTAAGCAGGTTTATAGAGAAATGATTCCCTTAAGTCCTCAACTCTAACCTTGACACCCCAAATCTGAATAAAGCAGGTTGAAAGAGAAATGATTCCCTAAAGTCCTCAAAACTAACTTCCACAGCCCAAATCTGAATAAAGCAGGTTGAAAGAGAAATAGTACCATAAAGTCTTCAAATCTAACTTTGACACCCCAAATCTGAATAAAGCAGGTTTAAAGAGAAATGGTTGCCTAAAGTCTTCAAAACTAACTTCGACACCCCAAATCTGAATAAAACAGGTTTAAAGGGAACTAGTACCCTAAAGTCTTCAAAACTAACTTCGACACCCCAAATCTGAATAAAGCAGGTTGAAAGAGAAATAGTACCCTAAAGTCTTCAAAACTAACTTCGACACCCCAAATCTGAATAAAGCAGGTTTAAAGAGAAATGGTTCCCTAAAGTCTTCAAATCTAACTTCGACACCCCAAATCTGAATAAAGCAGGTTTAAAGAGAAATGGTTCCCTTAAGTCTTCAATACTATCTTCATCATCAATAGATTACTCAAATTTTCCAGACACTAAAAAAATAAACTTTATATAAGACATTTTCCAAAATGATAATTCCTTTTCAAAAAAAGTTTTTAGTGAAGATTTTTGGTGAAGATACTGTTATTCACTCATGTACTGGTACAAAAGCTTACAATTCATATGCAGCATTGTTTCCACAATACATAAATGTGTAAACTGAACTGTGTACCAAAAACATAGATGTCAAGATAAATATGATGATAGAACTACAAAATATTGACCCCAAAAAATCTGTGGTAAATAATACATACCAACTAATCTTGAATCAAATGCAGCATCATAGAAATAGGAAAAAATATATATTTGATGTTTCTGTAATTCATAAACTGGCTGGATTTTCTCACTGACAAAATCCTTCACCAATATATAGCAACTGTTAAAGGAACTGGTTGGCTCTCCACTGAAATATGTAATAAGTTGATGTTTTATTACTAATTTATTTAAAAGGAGGATCATTATGAACTTGAGGCAGGGTTTTAAAGGAAAGAACTGGAATAAAAGCCAGAAAGACATGATCCACATCTTACACAAGAAATATTCAAAAGCCAAACTTTACTGCATGTAAATAACTTTTGTGGATCTACCTTCATCTGACACAGTAGGGGGCAAAAACAGGAAGATTTGTCAAACCCCCCTGAAGACCTCGTGGAGACATCTAAATTTCAACTTATGATATCTGCTTGGTAAGAGGTGGTGCTGTTTTCTGGACATTCATGACAAATCTTTACTTTTCATATTCTGTTTTCTCATTATGGTCAAGACAGGCGTATACTTTAAAAAGTTATAAGCCTCTTCATAAGAATTGAACTTGCTGTTCAATACTGTAAAATGTTGTAGATTATAGGCTATTTTTTACCCTAAAAGCATTTCAAGGGGTTGGGGTGCGCATAATATACCCTTACACAAAGTTTGGTGATTTTTCCCAAGTTGTCAGATTGCCTATTCATCTTCATTTTTGATGATGTTTAAAGAAAATGAAAGCTTTTTTGCAATGCTTGAAATATATCTCAACTCTCACTAACTGTAATCCATGTTGTTCAATCAAAATAGGTATTTTCTTTCCTATATAGACACAAAACAACTACGTTTAATCTAGCCGCCATTTTTAAAATAACAAAACAGCACATGATAAAGAAGTGACTCTTGGTTGTAAAAAGCGAGCTGATTATTGTTTTCTTTCTTAAATCAAAGTAAAAATCATTGAAAAACATTTTTTATGCTTGAAAGTAAAAAAATAAAGCAGATAAATTCACCATGGATCTGCGGTTCCAGACCGAACTGGGAAAGATATTTTTACTGCACTGTCACTTAAATAAGTCCTTATTTTCTTCAATTTTTTTTATATCTAAGCTTATTTTTAACTAAAACTTGCATAAACTGTTTAATAGAAAGAAATGAAGACCAACAATATATTTACCGAGCAGTGGTGAAAACTTGTATGATCATGAGGACCTTTACCTGGACATTCTCAACTAAAGTCCATGCATATAACATACGAACAAGACTTTTTCCTAGCTTTTGGGGGTTGAAAAAGTCCCACATATTATGTACCAATGCGTATTATCTACAGCCAAATACGGTAATAGTATCAAATCTTTAATACAGTAAATACCAACACAGCCAGAAATAAGTACATGTATAATGCTTTCAGATAATTAGGCACAATCCTTAAATGGAGCAATGCAATAACAGTTAGTTTTCAAGGATGATGTGCTTCTCAGACCACCTTGACTGAATCTGTCTTTTTATTGTGGTTTCAATGCACTGAGACTAAATTAAAGAAATACTTACGTGACATTATAAACTTTGCCTCCAAATGCCCACCCACTCTCCATGTCATTAGGGAAACAGACACTCTGAAGCTTCTTACTATTATCTGAAGAAAAATTGTAGGTAATCTCATCAACTGAGATGCTCTGTAATGAGAGCAAAGTTAAGGGTATGATGGACCTCATCGTGGACACAGTCATAAATAAACATGGGTATTTTTGCTGGGTTTTGTTTTCAATAAATGCAAATCTACAGAATTCAAATAGGTATAAATTTTAATAAATAACTCAATTTCTCTGGTGATACCTATACAATTCATATTCATGTAGGGGTCTTTAAAAAAATGATATGCTAAGTAAGGTAAAATTACCTCTATACCAAAATTTCCCCTTATACAGTGGATTAAAAAATGTGTGTGAAAAACTAAAATATGCTTGGTTTTAATTTAAAATTCTGGCAATTTAATAATTGTTGTTAAAGTTAAAATATTTATTTCATCGGAACTAATTTTTAATCTTCATTATCTTTGTACAGATATCAATCAATATCTCATGGCCAATCTGTTTTTTTTACACACAAATGATACAGTGTCCCAAAATCCTTCAGATTAAAAGAGTTCTAGGGGCAGTCTTGAACTTCAGTAAGGTGCAAGATTTTACTTGTGTGGAAGGCCTCACTGTAACTCTGAGATGAAGAACAGCAATCAAAGCACTGTTGCTTTGCTTGGAATTAACTTGTATATACAAGATTTTTGTGTCTTGAATATTTACACAATATCCTTTCTTTCTATTTTACTTTTCAATATGTCTATCTTACCTTTCTTTTTATCTCCTCCCAAAAGTCTGTATCTTGTAGACATTAATCCGTAACCTAGGTAACTAAAACAACAGAATAAAATATTTCACTTTATTACAGTATTTGTTTCTTTTAGATTTAACAAAAGTACAATGTAAATAAACATTGTGACTTGTTTTTTAGTAATGTGCAAGCATGGTAATAAAGCAAATTCACCATCCAGGTACCTGTTTTTAAAGTAAAAGTTAGAAAGGCACTGTTTTAACTGGGTGTGAATTAACTGAGTAATGAATTTTATAGCACTACAGGCTCTTATAGTTTACCATTTTTGGGAAATTTGACTGACCAATTATTCCTGTACAGGTTTACAGGCACAAATATGGGGTTGTTGTGAAGGATAACATCATGTTGTCAATTATGTACGTCACATGCTTTGTCTTCATGACCGTCTTTTCATGGATGAAATAGATTCGAAGCCATTCATTAAACCGGGCGACCTATATTGTTATCATACATTTAAATGAAATAGATCTTGCATTAAGCATAAGAAATTTTGTATTTAAAATTACAGAATAAAAGAATATTGGACATTTTGTATCTTGTACTGACTTTATCACGATAAAATATTTAGTTTGCCCTACAGGCTTATTGAATATTTTCTGTGATAAAGTCAGTACAAGATACAAAATGTCCTATATTCTATTTTTAACAAATATATGATGGAATTGAATCCTACCTGTGTGTATATAAATTAATTTTCTTTTTAAACAGGTCAATTGTTGTAGAAAAATCTTTAGGAACTGTGTTAAAAATATCCTGCAAGAAAACAATAATAATTAGGAAATCTTCCATAACAGGGGAAATATAGTTTTTATTGTAAGTAGCAGTCTTTCTAAAAACCAGGCAAAATTGTAAAAAGCTGATACATGGTATATCATAAATTTCACTTTTTATCCCATAAATTGATGGAAATATCCCACTGTATTTCTGTTGCACCTGAACAATTTAGGACCTACTAATAAATTCAGCATTTCTTGTGATTTCCCTGTATATTTAAATGTTTCCAAGGGTTCCTAGACTAGTTTCTTTAACAGACATACAATATTTTTTTGTAGGTAGGGGTATATGTCTATGAGAAGGAACACACATCTCATTTTTAGTATATTTATGGTTGCATAGACTAGTTTCTAAGGCAGACATACAGTATTTTTTTCTATTGGTAGTGGAATTAAAAACACACATTAAATTGAAATGGTCTATTCCTCAATTAAAGCACTTGTTTTGTTTACAAAATGAATGTGTAAATTTTCGAATATGCTAGAATCCCTGTCTTTTAAAAATAAGAGGACATACTTTCAGCAAAACTCCCAAATGATAACCATGCTCCCAAATTCTAGTTCTTTCAGAATGAATTCTCTGCCCTTGGAATGAGCAGTAATGAATTTCCTTCCTTAATGTATATCTTCACATTGTGATATATGTTCACATAGTTTCATTGAAATCCATTGAATGGTTTAGAAAGAGATGCCAAATTGACGGACCGATGGGGTAATTCTTATACCCCCACTTATTTAAATTACTTTATTTGAATTTGTTAAACAATCTGACAATTTTGTTTAAAAGCCTGCAACCCTTGTTTAGATAATAATTACATGTGTTTACCTGGTTTTCAGGGACAAATGTAACCTGTGTTGAGCCACCACCCATATCTAAAGCTGCCACATTACTGCCACTTCCTGTTAAACCTCCTACAAAATAATTTTACTAAGATTAGCAACATTTTACCTGCAGATAAGGTTAGGTCATAATTTCATGATATACACGGCATATATGTTTTATAGTTTAAAATTTCTGCAAACAGAACCTTTTGCTATTATAAATTAAGATTCGTTAATAAGATTGTTTTTATGTTTGATTGGAGTTTAACGCCACTTTCAACAATACTTCAGTCATATTGCGGCGGTCAGTTTTACTGGTGGAGGAAGCTATAGCACCTGGAGAAAACCAGCGACCTTGGGCAGGTAACTGACAAACCTTATCACTTGCTATGCTAGTTAAATGCAACCCATTTTTGTATGGTACAAACCCAGGTGCGAACTCATGCCATATAGGTGATAGGATACAGTGATCTGTACAGGTAAGTTTAAATCAACTACCTAGACCACTCGGCCACCCAGGCCCC
>JAULBM010015064.1:0-11543 GCA_032357055.1 Geukensia granosissima | reverse complement strand
TCTGAAAAGGGGAGACACGGTACAACTCACCATTATAATGCTTCAGACCAAATATCAAATCAATCCAACATACACAATCGGAGAAATCTTTGACGAAAATTGACGTACGTACGTACGGACGTACGTACAGGGGTTAAACTTAATGCCCCCGACGCCTAAAGGCGGGGGCATAAAAATAAATAATGTGGCGCTTAACTTTTGTCGGAGTGTATATAAAGAGCTGCTCATTCGTTAAAACCTAGATCTACCATTAGGAACTTTGGTGTGTGCTATCACATGTAATGACAGATGGATCCCATAGACCGATTGCGTTGTTATGTCGGGGTTTAAATAAATTTTAAATGGCTATACACAAAATGCAAAACTGAAACCTTTGCCAAAGTATGGGGAGTTAGGAAATTTCAGACCTTCTTATGTGGTAGAAGTTTTACGCAGTTGAATCAATTAAACGAGTATTTGCATGGATTGTTGCTCATTCTGTGCAGATGGCTGGAATCGGAGAGATGATCATAATGGAAGTTTTGTGCAAATTTCTTTGGCTGAAATAGGCGACTTTTTTGATGAAATGTAGGTAAAGAATATTCGCTTCTCAAATTCTCAAATTGTGTCAAATGATCACGCCATTAATGAAAAAACAACTGCATTCTTTTACTATTTTGGTGGGTAGTATAGCATTGCAAATATGTTGTTAAAAGCCGCAACAGGTAACATTTAATAATCTACATTTTTAAAGAATGTATTGTTGTTGGGGACTTATTTTCATTACTAATATATACAGAATTGTATAGAACAGTTGTATGTTTGGAAATGAAGCAGTAAAACATGACGCGACGCACGATATAGATTCAACTTTTAAATGATCTTAATGAATGCTATCTTTTTAATTTTCTTCTTTCAGAATTTTATTGTTTTTTTTTCTTACAAGTTTTTCTTTTCAAATAACCTGTAAAAGATTAAAACATTTCGCACTTCGTGCAACATGAAACGCAGTTATTTAATATGTATATTATTATGTGCATACATCTGTTTTAAATCTTAAACAAAGCTGGGATGGTTGAATTAACTTTTTAAGCTGAGAGATTTATGACCATTTCAAAAGCAAAAATCACATTAATGACTTGATATTCGTTAGTCTAAGAGGGAAAATTGGAAAAGTGTGTAAAAACTTGATTCACAAAACGACCTGTTGATTGTGAAACAAGGTTTTGAAACCAATAGCATGTTTTCAAATGTTGATGGACTCTGATGAAATCTTTATCAATAATGTCCATACATCATATAGTATGTCAAAATTTTAATTTGTAATTTGTTGGAGTAAAAAAAGGTTTTCGAATCTCGTAACCTGTGAATTTATAAAATGAGTTTCTCATAAAAAAAATCTGTTTGTATTCGTCCTTTATCTTCAGTAAAATTTCAAATAAGTCGAGTGTAGAATACCCATGCAATTAAGTCATTGATTAAATCTTTTCAATAAAACCATGCAATGAGCAATATAATATGCGTGTATAAGCAGGTCTTTCTGGCCTGTTAGTATGAATATAGAATAAGGTCACATTTACCTATATTTCCTGGTTAACTAATTAAGTAAAGAGTAAGACCCATTCTCTCAGTAAGTACATGTTTTAGGGTCATTCCCATGGGTGAATCTATAGTATATCAACGTTTAGTGAAACTATGGTTATGGTGACCTAATATATACCTTATCAATCGATGAATCTGTTATAGTCTCAATTTAACAGATCCACGATTAATAATCATAAATTTGACGTAATTTTTTGTCAACAACATGCACCATAGCGTCAAAGTAATCATGACCACGTGTATATCTATCGACATATAATTTCAACTGACTAACATCCATAAAAATATATTTGAATATCTTATTCATGATTTAAACCTTAGAACAAAACGAGTGGTCGAAATATTTGAACAATTCACCATCTGCCATTTTATGATATTTAAAAAATATGATTGTAGGAGGAAAGTTCAATATGGAATCCGTCTTGGGAAGAAAAATTGGTTTTTACTCATTTTCCGCCTTGAATTTCACGGAGGAAACTCATTTTATACTCATTTGTCCGGGTGGAAAACTTAGTAGGGGGAAAACTAGTATCTAACACCGGTTACAGGTCAATTACTAGTTTAGATACACTGATACCATATGGATAAAACCATTCGTGATGGCGACAAAAAAATTTTAGGAGGGACGACTTCAACCTTGATTTGATGTATCCTTGTTGTAGTAATTTATGCGACAACACAAATGCTCTCTTCAGAAATTCTGATACTTGGAACAGGCACGACAGTATTGAATCAACTGTGAATCATAAACCCCGTTGGCAGTGGAAGCAGGAATATTTCCCCATAAATATTGGAAGTTTAAAGTTTAAATCTCATAAGATTCAAAAGAAAATCGAGCATTGAATATTACATGTAATTGAAATACAAAATGCTGCATACATGTAGTTTCTTTCGTTGAGTATACATTTTATGTAGTTTTGGAAAAGCAGGTTATATGGGACCTGAAGAAGTTTGAATTCTACTGTCTTTGATGAGTGGCTGTCGCATTGAACATCATGCCACATCTCCTATTTTTAAATAAACAAATCTTTTGCCAAAAATGTGTTTTTTAATATTTTAACTCCTGTGCAAAAAGAGGTCATATACAATCTACAGCATGATTAGTAGGATTGTAACAAACTGGATTTTTGTAGTTTTAAGAGAGTATGTTTTAACAAAACTTCTACCGATGTTCATTTAAACAACGAAAACTTAAAATTTAAATATTTTTGGCGTCGTTTGTCAAGTTGAATACTAATTGACCCGTATTCATGAGAAAGCACAAAATATACACTTTTGCGTGTTTTGCGTGACCCGTGACGGTTGGGTTAGCTCACAAGCATGTTTAACGCCATCGCTAACTTTATTTGCCTGTACGAAAATACAGGTTAACCAAACCAAAAAAACAGAAGTCCAGTGGATATCTCGTTTTGGCGTTTTATTGTTCTCGTTGTATATTATGTATTTAATTGGCTTGATATTGCTTCCCATGAATGTCATCACATTTTATTTTAGGGCTTTTAACAGCTTGTTTAAAAACTAAAATTGGACCTTTCTAAATTTTTAATTTTATAAGTATATGCGAATTTTGGAAACATTTCCACTTTTGGTAGTGCTATTGACTGATATCAAATATTACATTTTCCTGCAAATAAGCTAAAACTAAAATATTAAAAATCAGTATATCAAGGTTTTCATCTAGTAAAAGAAATCGATGAAACAGACATGGTCTTACCCATTATCTTGGAATCGAATTAAATATTTTCGAATTTGTCTTTATTCTAAACGCCAGAAATTTACCTGTAGTACCTGTAGAACCTTTCACGCAATATGTTTATATACATAGATCTTTGTTTCGAGAAATTGTCTTTGAAATTTAGTAGGTTATGATGGGTTATTTTACACTATTCTATTAATAACTTTATTATTTTTTACATTATTTAATCTTTTACGACTCCTTTTTTTCAAAAAACAAAAATCTGAGCTCAAGAGAGCATAGAACAAAATATCTTGCTTTAAAGTTATCAGTTAAATGTTGGCCACGGTCTTGTCTATCTTTTGATTTAACGATTCTTTTTTTTAATATTTAGCTGCTACACGTGTGCAGTAATTTATACTGAACTTTATTTTTGAAAGCGTAAACAATTTTGATAGGACCTGGTCTTTTTGGGAATGTTGGATGGAATTTCGGCGACATTATGATTTTTTAAAAGTTGCTGTTGCCTTCCAATCATTGATGTCCGCAGTTTGTCAACCTTTTGCTCATTCCGAAAGGATATTAACTTTAATTCTCTCTTTTTAAATACAAATACAGGATCTGTGCTATAATTGCCCATGACACAGCCATGCACCAAAAGACATTCCAATTTGAACTTTAACAGGCTTTAGACCGGCACATAAGTATGTGGCGGGGTTAGTAAACCGGTCGTTGAGCGCTAAACCTTTCCCCTAACCTGGGACAGTGGTGTGACAAAATAGCAATAAAACACACAATAGAAATAAGTTGAAATGAAACTAAAAACCAACAACAAATAATTAAAATTAATACATGATACAAAAAAGTATCGACCTCGACAGAGTACTCGCAGTTGTTGTCTGCTAGTTAAAAACCCAAAAGCAACCGATCAGGACACCAAGTTTTCCTTTACTAAGATGTCAATATAAACACGTCCAATTGGATTTAGTGCTTTAATATCATTAGAAGTCAAAGAAAACAGGGTTTGTGCACATGCCAATATAGAAATATATATAGACAGGAAGTAGAAAATGTTTTAACAAATATAAACTGTTTAGTTCCTTATTTAGGTATTTACAAGAAAGTATGTATAAATACCAATTAAAACTATATTTAAAAGTTAAAAATTAATGCCTGTGACGAAATCCTTTACGAATAGGCGTATTGAGATGAATTTTAAAACCATGCGCATTTTGTTTAAATTTCTGAGCTTTATTTACCCTTATTTTTAAATAAACTAATCTTTTGAAAAAATCTGTAGGATGTCTTATTCCATTACACATAAGATGGATACAAGTACATCTAAATTTTTATACCAAATCTTTACATGTATGCCCATTTTTGTTTTTATACATAAAGCAAAATAAGAAACGAATATAAGGAGGCTATTTTCGTTAGAATCGTAGTATAATTGCTGGATATATAGGTTGCCACAAGTATGCAATCCCTCTCCATGTAACCAGCTATAGATCACCCCTATATATAGGCCATCACATTAATGCATTGGCAACGTACAGTTGTATTTCTTTGTGATGGAGTGCAGATCACTTTTTTGAGTCCTTTAGTAAGGATGTTTTGATTGATTACAGCTCTCCCTTTTACCGATATTCCATATCGAGCAACATGATTGTGGTGTCGACAGAAAAACTAAAGAAATACGCGGATCAACTGACCTAATTCTAGTCTCTTGTAATTTATGTCACACCCTGTAGTGCAAATAGGGTAAGAGGCAGTAAAACATGTGCGTTTTTTATATTAAAGGTATCTTTAAAGGATGTTCAGTCAAATCACAGGGCCAGATGCAAATCTATGACCGATTTTTTTATCTTTGTGATAAAAAGGCAAAATTAAGCTATCTTTATTTTTTGCCCCGACGACCTAAAAAAAACCTTTTAACAAGAAACACATCTTTTTAAAAAGTTCAAGAATTTCAACTTTAAGTCTCGTGAAACACAAAGGAAATATTATTTAGAACAATTATTTCCACACTATCCTGCAATTCAACCCCGTAATACTGAATATCGCGTTTGACTTTCCTTGACAAATCCAGATAAGATAAAAAGAGAAAAAATCTAATTCTCTGCAATTGAATTTCACACTCCATTTACAGTCGTGGGAGCCAGACTAATGTGTAAATGACACTGAATGTAAAAAAGAAGTTTGCTAAGAGTGACAAAATGCTAAATTGTTAAATGAATGTAGTGGTTGAACCAAGAACAGAATTAGCAAACTTAATTAGGTAACCATGCAATTTTGTTGTGACAAAGATACTTCAGAATGATTCAAATTACTTTTAGTCCTTTGGCTTTGGTAATATGAGAGATTTTACAACAATGGTAAACATTTTTTGGAACAAAATATGAAAATCGAAGCTGTTTTGTTTATATTTGTATTGGTATAATTTTGTTCGTGTTTCTTTAAGTCATGGTCCAATTCAATTAATGATTTTCTTATTCTTACAACGATAGATACTTATTACGAATTAAAAAAATGGCTTTCTTTGTGCTATTTCATGTCCAAACCATAATTATATAGATATTTGATCACATTTTTGCGTTTAGAATGAATACTTTTAAAATGTAAATGTAATGATTTCTGTCGTAATTTTTCGTCTATAAAAGAGAATAGAATTGCATCATACTTATTTAAACACATATCCTATCCTTCATGTCGCGCCATGTACGTTCAAACCCTTGAAAATGTCATTCAAGCTGTAGGACAGATGGACTTTTAAAAAAAGTGCAGTCAATTTTAAGGTTAAGTTAATATTATTTGTATTCTGTTTCATTCGCGTAAATAAAAAACATTAGTGCTTTACTGATTATTTTCCTATTTTAACGGTACTTATTTCGTATAATATCAAATTGAACCCTCCCTAGATTTTAGATTCTGCTTTATAGTTAGTTATAAGTAGTGGGGATTTTCTGATAGCGATCCTGTGTCATTATCTTGCAATAAAGCCATTTTAAGAGTAGTTTGTAAGCTTAAAAGTAAGACGCCAAATGCAAGTTATATATTTTTCTCTAACACCTAGTTTGTACATTTTTAGAAACAGTTCATTTTGTAATTTTAACTAATAAGAAAAATATATTTAATGATAATGTCTACTTTTCCATCTTGTTGTTGAAATAACACCTTTCTTTCTGTCATTGATCTAAAATAAAAACAAATCAGAATTATTTTAATGCTAGCTATGGTAAACATCAGATAAAACTTAAAATTTTAATAAATTAAGGCGTTGTTATTATGACATTGAATATAACATTGAAATTTAATCTGGTTCATTTGCTATGACATATATTTGGGCATCATTTCCTTTTATAATGAAAAGACAAAACCAGTTGGGATCCCACTTAACTTATATAACCCCGCCACATGTATAATGTGCCTTTCCCAAGTCAGGAATTGTGGTCACATTTTTGTCTTTGTGTTATATGTTTTGTTTCATGTCCATTTCTGATAATATTCAAATATGAGCAGTATTTTTACGCATATAAGTTTTGTATTTTTGGGAAGAGCTTTTTACAAGTAGTGGTATTACTTCCTTGTTGAAGACCCAGTGGAGACATATAGAGTTATATAAAAATTTTCCTCTGTATTTCTCTTGGTTGGAGTAAAGTCCCTCTGACAACTACCCCATATCTTTTCATTATATATATAGTATATATATAGGATTTTCAAGTACAAGTTTATCTTTTTAAGATACACATGCTGCTTTTCTGGAACATTTGGAAAGGCACAGTATACCGTGATCATCATTACCTTTGTTATTGTGGTATTGAGTTCAAGTAATATGTAATATTACGAAAGAAGAAGAACAAACTTCCGTTTAATAGTGAATCACAAAGTGTAGAATAGGTTAAAACTGGTATTAAATCATAAAAATTATTACTTTAAGCCTTATATTTTTATCAGGGTTCAAAGAACTGCTTGTATACCAAATGTAGTAAAATATATTATGACTGTCGATTTGCTGCACACGTGTTCCAACGATTAAACTCTAATCAACAGCATAAGAACTAAAAAAGGAAAAGGAATTCGAAGATACCAAAGGGGCAGACAGAAATCGTTAAGTCGGAAGACAGACAAAACTATGGCAAACAAAATGAAATGAAAGACAAACATAGAACACACAACACTAAACTGTAAACTAAAGCTGGAATAACACGAACCCTACAACCTCTAACCCTAATAAATAACCGAATTTGACATTTTAAAGTACACATATTCCTTTTTCATTAGAGGATAAACGATACAATGACTTTCACTATACAATACTTAAATAAAATATTACAAAGACAACAAGGAGAACTAAGGCAAGAATAACAAGAACCCCATTTAAAAAAACCCTGAGGTGAATTCAGGTGCTCCGGAAGGGTAAGCAACTCCTGCTCTACTAGGAAGACCGAGATTTAAACATAGCAGAAGAACTACGTAAATCAAAGAAATCAAAATAGAAAAGTAAATCCAGCGGAAGATTTCTACCAGGTGCATTTTAAGAAATAAAGCCTAGATTTTGCCTTTTTTATTGTATTGATTATGGTTTTTTATCAAGATTTTGGCTTACCTGTGCTTTGGCTTCTACTTCTACTTATGAAGTTTAAGCCAGAAACAGCTAAATAAGCATTATTTTATTGAATTTTTAAAATATCTATTTTTAAAATATCAATTTCTTCACCATTTATTGTAGAATAGTCACAACGGTAAATTAAAGGAACACATATACAGGACAGTATAAAACATCCCTATTAATGCATTTTGAAAGATCTAAACATGTTTTTTTTTTTTGTATTTAAAGGTGTAATGATATTCCATGTCAAGGGCATTAAATCTTTCTGAAAATTGCATTTGGTAAACTACAAGCCATGTTTTTAAATGCGAAAAGTAACAATCAAAATACTTCAACCTAACAAAAAGTCTGTATATTTTTTAATAGCCACACTTCCTGACTTTTACCAAGCCATTAGATGTTAAGCACCCACAGTTTACTAAAAGCAAGCTACATTTTCGGATGAAAATCCAGAGTAATAAGTAAGTATATAATGTTTAGTCCGAAAAGCAAAAGACAGTAAAACCCCAGTCTCCCCCAATAAAATCGTTAATAAAACACACAGAAGCTTGAAATTGAGGGAAACTCGAGTCAAGTGTCTTAATAGGGTTATTACATAATATCTAACACGACACCTCTTGTGAAATCCATTATTTCGGTTCACATCAAATCGAGAAGATGCTGGCAGTATTTCACAGAAAATAGGTCTTAAATAGGCAGAGATAGTACACTGAGTCCCTAGAGATTGTCCAATCCGTCCTACCTACCACAAAATTTAAGGGTGAGGCTCAAACTATCCTTGTGAATTATATTGAATGATTAATGCAACCCCCGGTTAGAACAGTAAACTTGGATTTGGTTGATGAATAGCAAGTCAATTGCTACACATAAAGACGATAGATACGGTAAGCGGATATATAGATAGATAAGTTTAATCAATTTGTATATCTCGAAGAAATAATTAAACCTCTAAACACTGGAAGTTATCAAAGAAAAAAGTCTATAATGTTTTTGAACTGGAAATCATTACAAAGTATATATATTTCACACCTAAAATGTACAACACCACGATTCATTTTAAACGACATTTACCAGAGAACATTTTAAATACAAAATTACCCATTTTAATGAATATGATCTATTTTCTGTGCTATATGTACATTTCGAGGAGTTACTTTTCATCGGTAGCATTATAACCGAAAGACCGGAAGTCAAAGATCTACTAACTAGGTTAACCAGATTAACTAGGTTTTCGTTTTGGTTCTGAAGGTTAAGTCACTATGGTTTATACACATAACACAAAAAACTGAACACAAGTTCTCCAATAAATCCAACATTTAGATCACATTTCAGAAAAATTGTTTATCAGAATCGAAAGTTAGAGAAATTGCATTCGTTTTATAGGTCAATATGCGGATACGCTTTATAGAAGAAAACGGAATATTAATTCGTTCGTATTAAATCAAACTTGCTATCTTAGGCAGTAACAGAAATTTCAGAATTTAGAGCTAAAATATTATCCTAAATTTCATTCAATAAGTTTACAAGTGTAACAAGGCGGACGATACCATCGATGACTATCAATTCACTGACAATTAACACGAGTTAATGGCAATGTTGTGACAATGCAAATTTTCTAAGCAATTTGTTTTTTTTAACCTCCACACGGAATGTCAGGTACAAAGGTTTGTAAATCGAAATAAATATCAATTGGGTAAAACGTTATCCCTTTAATCCAATATTGTTATAATTTGTCCAAAATATCCCAAAAATTAAAACGATGGGAATGTAAACTATTAATTAGTAGGAAACACTCACCACTTTCCCCTTGGAAAACACACACAACGATTTCTTGGACGTCTGCCTAAATTCATACAATATCCTCCGTTGGCATAACAACCGCCGTCCGAACATCCACCCCAGCCGATATTTATACATCCACGTATTGCCTCTGCTTGATGCTTACATTCCATGAAAAGCAGGGCTGTTATTATTACCAAGAAAACTCCCTTCATGCTTTATAGTTGATCACTGTGCAAATGTCAAAGGTAATCTTTAAAAATCTAAAAAAACAACACATTGTCTTCTATAATACAATCAACACACAAGAATTTTGCAATTTACCGAACACTGATTTTTTCCACTGAGTTTTTTGGGGTGCACTCTCAGAAATACTGCTTGTTTAAAGGAACATACCTGGAAATAATATGTTACATGCCTTTCTACATTCCATCTATACGTTGCTTAAAGATGCAAAAGGGGGTAAGTCTTAATTGATTTGCCAATGTTTACTCTATGTCAGGCTTTTATGAAGTGTGATTTTCGAGCCTTATAAAATTATTTGTGCGTTTCTGCCTTTGTATTCATTTTTAATCAGAAAAAATAATTATCCCACAGTTAACGGTTTATGTTTTACGCTATGAAATAACGTTTTACTTACTTTTATCTGCCCCTGAATTTCTCTACGGAAGTTTAACATTGAGGGTCGGCCATCTTCGTTTTCTGCGGGAGCGCTTAAGTTTGACCTAGATAAGGTAATTTTTAAAAAATGCGCACATTTCTTTTTTCCGACCTTCTCTTGGGATTCATATAAGAAGAATCACACTTAAATTTCCATTCAGGTGCGCTTCAACGATTTTTGCAAGTTATCTTATTCTAGTTCAATTACTTAATTATTACGCAGCGTTGACAATGTGTCCTCCCGGTCTCGTGCTAGGCGTGCAAAGAGCCACCTCCGGCAAACAAATGGCTAAATTTACAATGTAAAATCCCCGTAAAGAATTTAAAACTCGGAGCAGCTTTAAACTCATCGCGATTGCTAAAAAGTATTATTTCAAGTTACTTGCACTTTTTTCAATCTACAAAATAAACACAATTGTATAAGAATACGGCAAACAGTTTTTCTTTCATAACATTTTTAGCCGTTCCAACAAACTCTGACATAGAGTATAAATTGTTCACTTGAAGTAAAATATGCTCATAAGTACTCATAAAATTATAGTCCAAACAATTTATATTCAGACTTAATCACACTAAATGTTGATATATATTCATTCTAAACCACCCCGAAAGTATGATGTCACGAACTTTAGGTGTTGAATGTTTTTTCTCTCTCCTTAAATTTTTTTTTTTCATTTGTTGTTCCATTGAAAATCCGGAATCGTCACCGACAACAAACTTACTGTTACGTCATTTGTTTATGACGTCATATCCCGTTGTAAACAAAAATAATGTTGTTTGAATGCAAATTTGGTTGTGACAAACGTTTTCTCGCTTTATTCGTACAAAAATAACATTAAAAAGGTATGTTTCATTGTTCAATGCTTTTCCAAACACACGTAATTACTGTTTCAATGTGCGAAACGAAGGCGTCCGCCATATTGATTATGCTGTTCGTTGAAATTTAACCAATCATAAGTATTCGGTAATTTTCGTTTTCTCAAATAAATAGTTCTATCCCTACGCTTAATGTGTACGAGGTTATTGGAGTGAGCGAGAATGGCCGAATAGTTACGATTGGACGAAAAGTTAGGCAGACAGCTTCCGGTGCTCGTGTCAGTTACGTCAGATTTGGGGTAGAATCTGTTTTACTGGTCCCCGGAAATTGAAAATAGCGACAATATATGCACATGACGTTTGAACTCTGCGACGTTGCTATGCAGTTTCATTTGGAAGACGCCATTTTTATTTGGAGCTCTT
>JAULBM010015053.1:0-11544 GCA_032357055.1 Geukensia granosissima | reverse complement strand
TTCAGATCACCCGTGATGACATGACCAGAAGGACTGTAATTAAAGGGAGAAGAAGTGCAGTCACAAGTCAGAGGGCAACAGATTAAAAATACCTAATTCCATATGGCATATATTTGTCAGGCCTACTTTGTAAGAACCGATCCAAGGGTCTAGAATTTAGGGTAAGGGTTGCGCTAAGGCTGAACAGTTTTGAGGGCATTATCTCTATTTACTTTTGAAAGTATATCGTTTTATCAGAAAATACACTCATATTCCGTGCAACGGGTTAACATTAGCAGGCAGAGATCAGTTTTGTAAATAAGAGTTTACATACATATATTACAATATGAGAAATATAATACAGTTTACTATGAATATTTATAATCATTTGTCTATTTTATTTAAAAACTATTAGTAATTAAAATTGTAAACAGAGAAACATGCAATACTCTTAAATTAAAAATCACAGGTATATTTTAAATTTTTTTAACTATGTCATGATGTCGGTTTGTCATTTTGTATTTACGAAAAAACTGAGATTTGAAAAAAAGTAATGTTTTCTGGATTTTTTTCAAAATGACAATGATAATGACAAAAAATATTTTTGTTATGTTTCGTAATTTGCCTTTACCATGAGTGCAACGCAAATGTAAACAGACCGATTCAAGCTGAAGGGAATTAAAGCAAAACGGTTAAAACAAGTAAAAAAGGTCAAAAGGTAGGACGTACCTATCCTGTTTAAGTTCCCAAAATGTTACAGATTGGCTAGACAGGTCATTGGGGGCAAGGGCACTCGCATGCCAGTTATCAGACAAACAGTCAACAATGATAATATTTAATAAGATAATAATGATTTTGAGAAACTTTAAACCAGACATTTGTTTAGTTAAACATGTTATTAAACGATAATAAGTATCAAAGTGTTAATGATAATTTAAATCAGTAATGAAATATTTATGACGTCCTACAATGATGAACTGGCGTCTAAATACGCATAATTGATTGCATCACCGTGTACTAAGGACAAAATGAGAAAGTGCAATATGACCTACATACTATTTCGTCAATTTCATAAGGTTTTTAATTTCCTAATTTCATGTACGTACAAACAACAAAATATTTAAAATTCAAATTCTGAACATCATCAAATGACGTAGCACTATGCATAGAACATTAGAAAAAAGAAATTTTAAACAATTAACTAGTCCGTCACGACGAATATATAAGGTGTTCCTTTAGAGATATCCCTTCAAACGCATCTTACAATACCTAAGTGTTCATACTCGTTCTATTCCTGATTTGCACATTACGGTATTACACACATTTGTATAAGACTTCTCTCCCTTTACGGTATTGAGATAACGGCAAAATTCTGGCAACAATTCTTTTTTCTTTTTTAATGTATTTTATAAGTGACCATTAGCATATTTTTATGGCAGGATATTATATTTTGTTGAAAAAAAACCGAATTTGTCCCTTTCTCCCATTAAACTTATTTGGATATAACCACCGAAAGGGGAGACAAATCTTACATGTATACAATCTTATAGATTCAAAGACCGAGTATCAGTAGAGGTTTTTGCGTTACATTTCAGCAGCAGTCTATCCTACCTTAATTTTAGTTTGTATGATTCTGTCTTAAATATTTATGTAACCTCTTGGGTAGTCATTTACTGAAACTACTCAGAAGAAATTTCCGTAGCTACACTTTTTCGGAAAATGCAATGCAGTAATCACAACACTGTTCGCTTTGCCTTTGAGAGAATAATCATTTTGCAAAAATAAATTAATCAAGGAAATATTTGAACTCTTGACCCCTGAAATAACGAGGACTGCTTCATTTCTTATATTTAAAAGTAAAAAATGGAATATATGCATGAACATCTTCGTATATTTTTAATGCCAAATGTAACTGCGTGCTGTTTTGAATTTACCTTCATCAAACAGGTTACAGGCCAAACAATGGGAAGATGACTGATCTTACCATTGTTTGGCCCGTAACGTGTTTAAAATTTCACAAAGTTAGACTGTAACTTTAATAAATTTTAGTTACATCAATGTACAAAAATAATAATGAAATATACAGTTAATGACGTAATAAACGCCGATATGCCAGACTTGGAGATTACAATCAGGCAATTTTACAAATAACATTGTTTGAAAGATGTTAACTGTATCTTTCCAACATAATTTCCAGTATCCTAACATATACTAGAGCATTCAACTCAAAAACATGGTAGCTTTTAACGACCTCCACAGTATTGCATGTAGATGTCCTTCCCACTATATTTAGCTGCCTATTCAGTTTACTTCATTTAGCAATTTAATCTCGGTTTTTTTAATGTTTTGGTTCTAATCCATTTGCTCCATTAAACATTGTTAACCTGCATTTCAAAAGTTCGTACTCTTCAGATTGTAGTTGAGACATTATTCTAACATGTATTTCTGATGGCCAGATCACTTCAAAATTTTGTTTGAAAATTAGCAGATATATCAGTAACTTCAGTTCAATTATATATCATCCAGAAAAAAACTAATTTAAGGTTCGATCGATAAAAGTGCATACCGATCAGCAAAATCACTTTACATGCTTTGTTGATCGAGTGTATGGCACAAAGATAAATGTGAAAAAACGAATATACTAAAAACAGACGGACATAATTAAATCAGTAGGCAGACAAGAGCATGGCCAATAAAATTAAACGAAAGACAAACAAAGTAAACACATCTCTACATTGAAAATCATAGCTGAAGTAACACTAATTACACATAAACAATGATGAGTTCAGGTATTCAGGGGAGGTAAGCAACTTCTGCTCCACTAGTGTCAACCGTCGTGTGAGAACTCGTGGTGTTTATGTGCTTCCATTAAATCGGATGATTATAGAAGAATCTTTCGCTACCACTGACACCAAGTTAACATTTTGTCATTCGATGTTTTGCTAACGAGAACATTAGAGCAAAAAGTTTAGGTTTAAGCAGTATATATATTTTACTGGTTTAATAAATTTGTTTTTTCAAAGCAATAAAGTACTAATTTTGTTAACAAAATTCGCTTCGATAAAGGAATATCAAACGAAAAAAGAAAGAGTTTCATTTCAAACTCTTGACAAAAGTTTCTATACATCTTAATTTACATGCATGTCATATTTAAAGCTTTCTGAATTGTGTGAGCAGACGCTATTGATATTGGTGCAAACCCCTTTTAAAAAATGATTTTGCCAATGTATTTATTTATGATGGAAGATTTCGCAGCATACGAAACATTTGAAATCTATAAAAGACCATATGTACATTTCAGGAGTAGATAGAGCTAGCGATTGTCACACCAGTATTACATAAAGTTACTTTAAAATATCATTAATTTTCAGACTACAAAGGAAAAGTTCCGATTCGTTCTTTTACTGGGAGCATTTCCGACAAAGATCTGGTCAATGAAGCGTGCCGTGGAATAAACGCAGTGATCCACGTCGCATCAGTTGTAGATACCACCATGTTTCCAAATAAAGTAGCGTTGCATGAAGTTAACGTTAAAGGTATTAGCTAATTATTTTATGGTTTAGAATCATAATAAATATTTTCTAGGATTATAGTTAAACTCAGATTTACAAAGACTTAAATGTTAAGCGTGGTTTGATCCTACAATTTTCTGATTTTAATGAGGTTCGAGTTGTTGCAGGTCAATGACCCGTCGTCAATACTTACCTCAAACTTTTGAATTGCTGGATCGTGACTTACCTCACAAATTAGTTAACTGTTTTTTAGGAAATGTAGCGATTGATCTATAAATGTTAGTCTTTTGTTCAACACTTCGTTGGAAACAATCTTTACTCGTAATGCCGACCTATAGAAATTCCGTACCTTTGTTACAAGTGGAACACTTTTTACTGTTTTTAAGATTTGATTTTACCGATCGATTTTATCGATTACCCCTTTTCTTTTCTTTAAGTTTATCTTTTGACCACTCGTTATGGGAGGGTTGGGATCCCTATAAATTAGTTTAACCCTACCAAATGTGTCATGTGCCTATCCCAGGTCTGGCATTGTGGTCAATGGTTTGACTTTGTGTTTTATGTTTAGAGACATATACAATTTTTCGTTAAAAGCAGGATTTTTACGCAAACACGATCTAAGGACGATTTGAGTGGTATTCCACACTCGTTGAAAGCCTTGTGGGGACCTCTAGATTTGTTTATTCCCTCTGTTTTTGTCGTGCATGTTTGAGTGTAATCTCTCTTACACTGATCCCAATAACTTTTCATTTTCACAATTATGTCTTAAACAACGTTTCAGCAAGACATTCTATTAACTAGGCCTGTTGTTAAGTGCGATCGGAACAGAATTAGATCCTGAACAATCGTTGTTGTCTTCACTGCTTATGTTGACAGTTGATCAGTATCACTTTAGAGCACGCTTGGTATACATTTTTGTTTTTAAAATATCAAAAGCTTAATGTCAATAGTAGGCATGCCTAAGTATAGTTCTCATCCAACTTGTTAGTAAAAATGTAAGTAACAAGATCAACTGACGGAGGAGAAAAAAAAAAGAAATGAGCGTTCAGAATACAAACTCCTGGTAAATTCCAAAGATGGACAAAAATGGCTTCAAGTTGACGATGTTTATTAAAATGTTTACTTGCTAATGTTTTACATCCTATAGTATATGCACGTCCTCAACTCTGAGATCTAACTGCACAGAAAACCTGAAGAACAAAATGTTGTTTGTCTCTGACTTCAAAAATTACTTTCATAACATGAACAAAGAAAGATGTATTAAGCTGCTCTTTAAAAGATCTCAGAAAAAAAAAGAAATTATCTAGAGAGGTTTGATTCATTTTTGTTCATGTCTAGCAACATTCCAGCCGCATCTGCATACGGAGTATATACTTCTCAGTCAATACGCTACTCTAGGGCTTGTGCTTTCTATCAGGATTTTATATATAGAGGGTTGCAGCTGACAAGAAAACTACTGAGCCAGGGTCTTCTCAGGGAAAGATTTGAGTCATCACTACGCAAATTTTTCGGTCGCGATCATGATTTGGTTGACCGGTACGAAATATCCATTTCAAAAATGACAATGGATATCTTCCCACTGTTATCACTACAAATCCGTTCGTATATCGGTTGTAACTAACATCGATTTTGACTATACACCGACTTTGTCTACTGAGTATTTTGACGGGTAACACTAGTGGAGCAGGAGTTGCTTGTACTTCCGGAGCACCCGCATCATCCTGTTTTTGTAGGGTTCGTGGTACTACAGCTTTAGTTTTCAGTGCAGTGTTGTGTGTTTCATGTTTGTTTTTGTTTTTATATGTTGGCAATGGTCTTGTATGTGTTATAACTAACGATTTTCTTTGGTATCTTTGAATTCCTTCTTAAAGAGTTAGATAAATATTTAGGGCCAATAGATATTTGTGGGTCACATACAGTTCTGTTGGCTCAAATAACTGATGTCTGACATAGAAAAAAAGTATTAGCCAACTTCAGCTTCCAAATATTTCTGTGGAAAATTGGAAACATTTCTTTGAATTGCAAGCAAGACAACAATAAAAATGAGTTAAAAACTGCGCTTTTTCTACTGTGATCCATCATCCGTTTTTAAGTTAATTTTTCGTCTGATCGCCAGATTTTTGCTAAGGACAGGTTTGTCAAGATTCAACAGTTTTTATTTTTTTAAAACAGGTGTTAAGAAAAGCAATCAAATTTATATCTTCGAAAAATCCGTGCACATGGCAAGCACATTAAATGTTGATAAATAAGGGAATTTAAGAGACGAGTGATAAACAAGGATAACTTGCATAAAAGTTTACTTTCCTAATAAGTTTGCAAAATTGTTTGTGTAAACATGTTTATTAGAAAAATTTGCCGTATTTCAAAAACTTAACTTGATGTAAATATATTCCTTCTACTGGTTAATAATGCTCGTAAATTAAGAATTGGTGGAATTCCGCATCAGTCTCTTTACAATAGCCTGTAATGTCTGTCAACAACCCGGTCTCTACCCATTTCTTTTGGTAGTAATTAGTTAATGCCAGGTCCTGTGATTAGTCAAGGGGTAACGGATTCTGTTATTAAAAGATTTATTTTAGTAAAACTAATACTATGCTATAATCAAACTGCTTTTTATTGAGTGAAATTTTTCTGATCGCGAGTTGATACGGTTGTCTATTGACATCTTAATGATGTCTAACAGTTTTCTACTGAGATAGCTCTTCCGTTTAAAAAAAATAATCATTATAATTATGTAATTAAATTTTCAGGCACTGAGGTAATTCTAGAAGCCTGTAAAGCCAACAATGTTCCAAACCTAATTTATTGCAGTTCGATTTCTGTCTTTGTTGGGCATAATGAAATAAAGGACGGGACAGAAAAGACAGTTCCGATCCCACACAAGCTGATGTTTGAGGCCTATGCATCATCGAAGTTCAAGGCACAGGAAATGGTGATAAGGGCAAATGGTGATATACTGAAAAATGGTATGTTTAAGTTCACAGTAATTGACTACGTCAGAGTTCATCAGCTATTTAGTTAGACCAAATAAACAAACCTTTGAACGCAGCCGGCGGCTACGGCAATAGTTGGGTTCGGGAAGTCAAACCAGATAGGTCTTGTTCGAGGACCTTGTCTACATAACTGCTTTATTCTACATTTAAAACTTGTCTTTATCAGTTGACGCCAGGTACCATTTCACAGAAGAAAAATAAACCACGAGATTGAACGTTGAAGAATTAAATGTTTTAAATAAGTACCGTGTTAATCTTCCAGTTATGAGAAAAATTGAGCTCTTTTAACAGGCAGTTGTTTCAACCAAAGAAATTTTCTGAAATCGTTTTCGATACGGTAGTTTAATATCTCAGTTATGTATATTTATGAAAACGAAACCATTTATAACCGATTTCCAAGGTGTAAGCAAAGACATATGCATAAAACTAATTTTTTCAACATTTTTTCATGATACATTGTCCACTTTAGTCAACATAAATACATGTAGAAGAACCTAATATACTTTAAAATGTTTAAGGAGGTCCGGCTTTTAAAATAAAATTAGATACTTTGTCAAAAGTTAACCTATGCCGTGCTCTTAAAAAAATTACAATCAAATGTCAATGTCATGGAACTCAATTTATTAAGTCATTGTTTTTACCTTTAGGGAATGAGCTGAAGACATGTGCCATCCTTCCTTTAGCAATGTATGGAGAGTTGGACCGTACATTTGTCTACCAGTATGTACAAAATGTCAAGGGAATGTTTATCATGCGTGTTCCCAGATTAGGTAAAATGGAAGCTCAAGTTCAGCTAAGTTACGTTGGCAACGTTGCAATGATGTTTGTCAAAGCATTCGAAGCTATGCGCAGAGGAGATGATATCGGCGGTGAATATTTCTACGGAGCAGACGACACCCCAGTTGAAACAGTTCCAAAGCTACTCCAGCCTTACCTGGAAGGATCCAAAGTTGATTTTGCGTCATGGTATATACCCTTATGGATTCTTGCTGTAATCATATTTTTTCTTCATTGTTTGTTAGTTATGGTTCGTCCTCTGAAAAAGGTAAATTGTCAACTTAATATTGGAAGCATCCGTTTTCTAAACCAGACATTTTACGTTACATATGACAAAGCCAAATCCATACTCGGGTACAAACCCCTATATGACGTGCAGTCAGCCATTAAAAGGTCCAATACGTACTACGCTGGTATCGTTGAAAGGGCGTAGAGAGTAAAATAATTGGATAGTTAAGGAACATTCATAATACACAAAATTTCATTAACATTAGAGATTTTCTCCACATCATTCATCAGTTGTAATAATTGTTTTTTTCTGAAGAGAGTGATTTGTGCCTTATAGCAAATTCGCACATACTTGAGTTGTGATGTACAATAGATAAAAGCTAGGTATTAAGAAGATCAGAATGGATCATGTAGGGTATGAACATTATTGACCTCAGGCAATCATTTTCAGTAAATGCATAAAATAGTTGTACCTGTAGAAATAAGAACTTTTTTAAAACAAAACAGCTAAAAGATAATGCCAAAAACTACGACATATCAATCATGTGTTAATTAATTCGAAGAACAACTTATTGAACGCTGTGAATGTTCTGTAATGAATTTCTCAAAGTTGTAAATTGAAATTGATCGAGAGGTAACAGTAAAATGTCATATTGTGACGTGAAACTTACGTTCAATTCTTGATCAAATTTATCATTGTTCTGCTGTAACTCGTCTACAGTTCCACAGTTCTCACCTCACAAAATATACAACCGAAGTGTCCAAAATTGAATAGATAGATTGCATCTTAAAGTATTTATAAAGAGATGTTTTAATGTTGAAACCAAAGTAAAACAAGCATAGGTAAATCTGAAATCACGGTTTTTATAGATATTAAAAACAAAGTTAATGAAAAATAATTTTAGATTGATCGACCTTCCATACGGCGTCAAAAAGCCTTCTCCTGCAATCTACATTTAAAACAGAAACAGAATGTAATATAAAAGCAAATGTCTTTGAGTATTTATCTTTTTTTATTTTTTGAAATTTCTGGTATCCACCAAAAATAAGTTAGACGAAGGAAAATACATTCGTTTTTACTACAGTTATATTTTGTCTAATTTTATCTAATTTTTCATCAAATTTTAGCCAGTAAAATGAGAAAATCTGTCCTATTATAAAAATAAAAAACAGCTTGAGGATACTGTTTAAAATTTCTTTCCCATATAAAAAGTCGCGGCTCCGGGCAACAAGCAACGAAATCCGTATTGGTCCGAACAAAAGTATCAAAATCATATTGCCCATTTTTTGTTTCATTGTATTTTATTTTCATCGAATTAAAATTAATGAAATGTGAAAATATGTCCATCATAGATAACATCAGCTTGACGATACTGAAAGTCAATTTGCAAATCTGGAATTTCGGCTCCGGGCAATGAGTAACAAAAACCTTTTTTCCCAGGAACAACAAATAGAAATATATATATCATAAATATCCGCAGAGGCCCAGACAGACGTAACAAAATCAATTTCCCAATGTTTTATCTTATTGTCATCAAATAAATCTCATTAAAGTGTGAAATTCTGTCCATTAGGAAACAATACGTCTTGAAGATACTGTTTTTAATTTTTCTGCCATATAGATAGTCAATTCAGATACACCATTTCGGTTCCGGGTAATAAGTAAAAAAAATCTGTATTGGCCCGGACAAAAAAAAAAAAAAAAAAAACAAAAACAAAATCCGTTTTACCCCGGGTAATAAATAAAATATTTCTTCCCGGGCAATGAATTGATTTACTTATACGACCTAAAAATTTGTACCAAAAGCTCAAGGCCTTGTTCTACGGACCAGTTAACATTATTTTTTATAAGGTTTGCGAAGTGGCTTACCTCTAATCTTTCCCATGTACCAATACAGAAAAACTATAATAAAACAATGATCAAATATGTTTAAACCTTTTTCAAATGGCATAAACATTAAAATTATTTTATTTAAATTGAAAGCATATTTGCTATACAGGATACATTTCACACTCCTGTTTTCATCAAATTACAAAGATGTTCCATTTTTTTTCATATATTAATTGTATATTTTCGTTGAGATATATGCACATGCAATGCAACTACAAAGTATGATACTGTGTTTTTTGTAAATATTTTATTTATTTTTTTTTGTTATGTTAATGCAAAAACAATGCAATTTTGTTTTATTTGTAAGTAATGTATGTATAAGTTTGTTCTTTATTTTATAGAAAAGTTGTTCATTTAATGGGTTTATCATGGTCTAATTTTGTTATTGTTTTAACTTTATACATGAATAGAATTGAATAAATATTTTAATTAATCTTCGTGGTTTTTAATGCGCAGTTATGACCAGAATGTAGCCAGAATATACTCAGTATTCACCGTGGTGACAATCTCTATTTTGTCGGAATTAGACCAAAAATGTCATGTAAACTTACTACCAGTCTATTTAATCCTGGTTTTTGCAAGGGCACACCATTTGTCTGTCTGTTTGGCTGTCCGTCTATCCACATACCTTGTAAGCACATCTTCTCCTAAACCGTTCAATAGATTTCAATTATACTTTACATGTATAAATTCGAACCAATTTCACTGATGGATGAAATTAATATCTCGGCTTATTCCACATGTAAATGATACATAGGGGACTGGTAATATCGTTGTGAGGTTTGAACATATTATTTTTGTTTTTTCTGTACAATGATGTGTCTTACGTTGTCTTTGCTGTAAGGCTTTGCTTTATTTTCGATGTTATTTTGTATCTAGACTATCATTTTGATCAAACTACTTGCACTTGCCACTTCGTATTTGTTCATGTTATTTTCGTCACGTGCAAGGTTCATGAAGCTTAGATTTTAACACCTTCTACTATCCGATTTAATTTAAGGGTTTCTTATCGTCTGGTAAAATTAAGGTGTTAAGGGGTGCCAGGTGAAATGAACAATAGCAATGTTTTTATGATGTTACACGTTCATGCCTCATGTCACTAAAAGATAAAAGAAAATATTGTATCTAGACTATCATTTCCGTCATTTCCTTTAAGTAGAAGTGAATACATCAGGACTTTAACGTCAACAACTGGTAATTGGCAAAGTAATTGTGAAGGAAATTAGAAAGTGAATCAGCGAAATACCATCTCATTGAATTCTGCCTCATAATAAAATTAAAGATTAAATGGAGGATTCAAAGTATTACCCAATGTAAATTTCAGGCTAAAACAGGCAGTTCTTAAAAAATTGAGAGCATCAAATTAATTTATAACTTAAAAACATGATCAATCGTGAACGGGAACACATCACACAAATCTTATCCACACACCCTTGAGTGTTTGTACCGCTTGTTCACAATTGATAAAAATTTGCCATAAATTTCTAAGGCTCTTCTTTCTGATTCAGAGGTAACCTTAAGCTTATTTTGGACTGTTTATTCAGATTGGGTTGGATTTGATGTTTGTCTTCATTAATTTTCATTGCATTGTAAACCGGAACTCCACATTTCGAGTACTGCTGACCAGATGGCAATCAACGAAATTGCCACACAGTGCATCGGATTGCGATTGGAATTTTATGATACTTTATTACCTGACATTACAAAACCATTGTGTGTCAATGTATAATCATGTCTAAATTAAACTATATTAAACACAGATCTTGATTTGCTGATGATTATGATACTCCAAAAATTCAAGAGACTTAGCTCCCATACAATTCGGTCAGGCGAATAATATTGTAGAAGGAATTCGAAGATACAAAAGGGGCAGACAGAAATCGGTAAGTCTGAAGCCAGACAAGACCATAGCCAACAAAATGAAACGAAAGCAGACATAGAACATACAACATTACACTGAAAACAAAAGCTGGAGTAACACAAACCCTACAAAAACCATTGTGAGTAAAACTCGTCTTGTTACTCTGTAGTCAAAGCCGGTATATAGTCACAATCGATGTTAGTTACAACCGGTATAGGAACAAACTTGTATTCGTGATAGTTGGAAGATATCCATTGTCATCTGTGAAATGGATATTTCGTACCGATCAACCAAATCATGATG
>JAULBM010015042.1:0-11544 GCA_032357055.1 Geukensia granosissima | reverse complement strand
TAAACACCGTATGCAGGAGATGTTGGGATATTGCTGCATAGGTAAGGAAAATTTATAATTTTAAAATCAAAATCGTCACTTTTATCGTATATCTTGAGAACGTCTTAACATTTTTGTAAAAAACAACTTAACATGTTGGGCTGAGAAATTCCTGGGAAAGGTCAGTTTTGTTAAAGCAAGTTAAATATTTTGTTAGTTAGTTTAAGACTTCGTAGATTATATTATTGCTGTTTGTTTTGCATGTTTTTGATTTTGTTTCGAAATGTTGTTTTGGAAGAATGTTACGATTTCAAGATAAAATAATATTTCAAGTTTTTACATGGTTTTAAGACAAAGCTTTGGTGTTACTTTAAGATTTGAATTGAAGAATTTTATTTTGTTTGTATTTGTTCTTTAAGTTATTCCGTATTTCAATTGTTTATATCGAATCCTTATACCCGTTTTTTTTTATTTCTTTTTCTTTTTTTTTTTTTCTTTTTCATTTTTTTCTATTACAATAGATAAAAATAAAGTAGACGTGGTAATAGTACGTGGTTGTTACTGCATTCTTAGGAGATAAGTTTCGAGACAAAGTGGTTATGGTAATATATGAATGAGACATTTTAACATTTAAAATTTAGTTACTATTACATGTATAAGATGGGCTTCATTATTATGAGAAGAGACCAAAATACAAGGATAGAATTCTTGATAAGAAAGCAAACGGCTGGTTAAAAGAAATATATTTCAAAAAACAGAGAAAAATGTTTTTTTTTGTTGTTTTTTCTGCATTATTTAATCGTGATGCCTATATAGATTGCCTTTCGTTGACATTGATTGTGTATAATAACAAGTGGTTTGTGTGGGAAATACTAAAACGCAGAAACCGAAGTAATCCTACTGAGTAAAAGGTAGGTAATGGTGGAATAACCGTCATCTGGTAAGATTAGTGTTTGGTTTATATATAACATAGCCAATTATATCATGATCATATTCATTCGACATTGGTAAACTTATGTATTATAAAAGTTTGACAATGTTGAATATATATTATAAATTTTTATATGTTGTATGTACATTTTTTATATGTTGTATGTACATTTCAAGAAATGACATGTCATAAGCGTTAGAACCAAAACATATAGGACGTCCTAGATTAAAAAATTGTACAATTTAAGAAGTACTAGTATTAAAACCCAAACAGATTGAAATCGGAAATAAAATCCAGCGGTAGGAACAACTACTTTCCGCATTTAAGTTTCGAACCCCTGCGTAGTTCGGGGAGGCTTCATTCCTTGTACAAGATAGATCTCCTTTCCGCTGGACTGTGCCGCCCATTTGGTTTGCCATTGGATAAGAGAACTGTTTTACTAGGTTAAGATCCTGGTCTTCATATATGCTTTGGTTTAAGTGCTGCTAATGAGAAGTTACTCCAGCATAATCAAATTTCGCAAAGGAGTAGGTATGTTAAGCCCTACATTTGGCCCAAATTTAAGATTTTGTGACACAATAATAAATTGTTGTGAAAATGCTCTTTAATAATCGTCTTTTAATAACTCATTACTTTTCTTGTTTACATTTCGTCATTTCGACAAAACAAAAGGCTATATTTGACTATTTTGACACGAATATAACATTTTCTGTAAAAATACTCAATTTTTGGGGTATTTTGTTCAAAATAGATATAACCGCACAAAAACATCACGAAGATATTTCAACCAAACATTTGTAATCGATTGATCTTTAATTGTGCAAAGTTTGGTTGTGATGTTTTTGTGCGATCTTTATTAAAATCGACAAAATATTATAAAATATTGCATCTAATTAATAAATTTCTTAGAAGTTGAAATTATACTGTCACTTGGTGGGTGGCTGTCTAATGGACAATCATGCCACATCTCCTATTTTTATATTAGTATTTTCACATTTAAAGCATTTTCTTTGTGTTATGTAACCATTGTAGAACTAATTAAACTAAAAATTCTTTTGGATTTTCTTTTTTAAACATTGTTAAATACAAAAAATATAAAATAATAAATATTAGTCAATTTCTATTTTTTAGCCAAATTCTTGGGCCAAAAATGGGCCTTAACGACCCTCGTCCTTTGTTTAATATTGCACACCCGTATTTAAGAGTTTAGAATGTAAACAAGTGCAGCGAATTTCTGTAAAACAGCACTGGATAATTTAGATGTCAGACAAGACCGACAACTGGGCTGTTGAATACCCTCGTGGATCTGTGGTCTAACTACAGAGTCATCGAACCAGTGGTTTCAAAATAGAAGTTTAAAAGAACGAGCACAAAAAAGCCCATTCCATTTTGATCTCAACTGAACTGATTTATATATTGTTAGTGTTTTGTGATCATACAGAATGTCACTGAACTATAACTTTCTGAATGATATTCAAATATGGATATTGTTACCCATAAAGTTACCCTTGCTTGGTTAGAAATATAATGTGAATGAAGCTCAGAAATTAAAACTATGTATAAAGTTTTGATGAAGGTCGAGCACAGCAAAACCAATCTTTACATTGTATATGGTTGTGCTATTTTCTACTATGTTTGAATTCTGTTTCTGATGATGCTGTTGTTTACAAATAATCAAACATCGGTAGACATGTTTTGGAGGTTTAAATATTTCGACATAATATAAATAAACTGAAATTTAGAATGTTTTGTGTTAGACTTGATATTTGATAGGGAAGGCTAGTGTGAAGTATTTGTCATCAGTTTTGATCCGTCCACCTGTAAATCTCTTTAACGTATATACTTTTTTATAACCAAGCTTTGCAGGAAAGCCTAAAAAAATTACAAAATGACGTTAGACTTTTCACTATTTTTTTAATGTTTTAACTGGAGTTGATGTAGGCAAACACGGACAAAGGCCTTTAGGTATAAATTTAACCAGACAACAACCTAATGTAATTGGGTAATATATGTTGACTGGTAAGAGATTCTTGTTTTAATGTTTAAATAACGACAGTCACATTTTGGGGAAGATGAAGAGTGTTTATAACATTTTTTCGTTGTTTACAACAAGTAAACAATAACTATGTCGGTAAATAGATCATGTTTGCGATGAATCACAAAATGAATTATTAAAGCAAATGTATATTTCATTGATTAACTTCTATAAAAAATATAATAATTTTTCTTTCTGATTCTTTCTACACGGCACGTACTATCACAAGGCTGCAATAGATAACTCTATATTTGAAATACATGGTTAAGAGTCACCAATTTTTAGCTCGGTTTTTCATTTTAGTGAAGAGGTTGGCTTAGTTTGTAAATGGGTATTTAGAGAGAGCAACACATTGTTCTCAACTGAAGTAATCTTCTTGTTCCTTTGTTTTGGTTTATTTTTCGATGTAGACTATCACAGAACTTGAATTTTCTATGTGAGAGAAAACTCTGTTATAAATTTAAACAATGCTTGGAATTTGAATCGTAAATAGAAATAGAGATGTGGTATGATTTTGTATCCAAAGCGTATACATTACGAACATCCAAAATATCCTTATTGTTCGGTTTGATCATGAAAGTTTATTGGAATATACACGGCGAAAAAACACAGTGTAAACGAGCTGTGTCCAATTTCTTTTATTCATGACAGATTTAAGCATTCTTTATAGCATTTTCTCATAATTTGAAATGTTTACGTACACAATTATTATTTGGAATATTGGGAATGTTTAATGACAGCCGAAATACTCTTTTTTTAAATATGACAATAATAATTTGAGACCTGACTTGGGACAGACGCTTACGTGGAGTTAGACTAGTATTGTTGGACCACCCCCCACCCCCCTTCTTTCTCGTTTTCAAAGTTGAGTATAAAATAAAATTTACATCTTGAAAATTATTTATGGGGTTCTGATATTGTACGTCTCTCCAGTATCATCTTTCCCACAGTTATTGTATTATTGTCGATTTAAATTAGAAACAATAAACATTTCAACCCGCATTTCAACAATATATACTTGTGGACAAATAATTGACCAATAAGACATAAGGTTTTCAAAGTTAATTACTTATACATTCAATCTAAAAAGAATTACACGACTTTACTTTACTGATGCTTCAGAAATGAAATAATCTATTTCTACTGAACATGGTGAAGCTGCTATCGATTATTAATTCCTTCAAATCAATTCCCACCATTTCTTCACACTGTTAATCAGAAAACTGAAAACGCCGTGGTCATTTCATTAACATAATTAGTATTTTATTAATAAATAAACATGCATTACATAACAATAAATTGATCGCTAATCAAGTTTAACGAGTCCTTAGTATCCCACAATCCAAAACAGTAAGCCAGTGTGCACATGCGTAAATAACGTATTTGTCGTGTCCTGGTCAGGAAGAGAAATACACATGTTTACCTGGTGTGTATCGAGAACTTTAACATGTAGGTATACATAAAAAGACACTGTAATATAATAATTTAATGATATTAAAGTTTCAGAAATTTAATAAGGAACTTAAAAACCGATAGAGATTATACCAGGACATAGCTAATGG
This sequence comes from Geukensia granosissima, assembly GCA_032357055.1. Classification (NCBI taxonomy): domain Eukaryota; kingdom Metazoa; phylum Mollusca; class Bivalvia; order Mytilida; family Mytilidae; genus Geukensia; species Geukensia granosissima. Next base: position 7,037 of record JAULBM010015042.1, on the reverse strand, counting down.
AAATGTCACATGTTATAAAAATAGTTATAATCTAATGTAAATGTTTAAGGAAAAAAAAACAAGTTTTAATGTTCATTGATATTAGACTTTATGAAAATGTGACTTTTCTTTTTAAATGTTATGTTGTTAATTTAAGAAATTATTATTAATTATTGTGACTGTTCTTTATAAATATCAAACTTTTTAACAGGAGATATTATTTAATTAGAAAATTAAAGTATTAAAATGACTGCAAATAAGATATTGGTTGAGGCAGTTCGTGCTCTTACCAAAGGGCAAGAAAATGTTGAGACAGACCCTGAATGCTCCAAGAAGGGTGTAACAGTCAGCGATATTGAAAGATGGTTGGTGTCTCAGAAATATTATCTAACGAAGGACGAGTTTAAATGCCCCCTTCATGTTAGCCTACAGAAGGAAGTTTCGGCGGGAAGATTACAGAAATTGTCATCAGGAACTTATGTTTTGTCTGCCCAGCAAGTCAGCAAAGACAAAACAGCAGCCATCAAACACAAAGCTATGCTTAAAAGATGCATCTCAATTCCAAGTAAAAGAGGAAGACCTTCTAAGAAAAAGGTATATATATAGACATAAGCCGGCGTCTTAAGTGGATATTCAGGTTTGTTGAATTCCGAATAATTTTCATGTTTTATTCAGACGTATAATACATTTGTTGTTAAAATAAATTACTCTCCCAATATAATTATTTTAAATGGAATTTGTCGTTTTAAACGAAACTTGTACCTATAGATACGAAAAATTATGTCTTGTTTTGGTTGCACGAAGTTAAAAAAAAACACACACACATTGAAAACACTTGAAAAAAATGTAGCGGGATGAAAATTGAAAGTATAAAATAAATATTTTCTATACTTTTACACTGTTAATTTTTATTTAACATAACGTAATTCCAAATTTTAAAAATATGTAAATGATTCGGTTTCCAATTCGTTTAATCAATCATAGCCCTAATTTGAATGAATCGTAGGCCTAACTGTTTTTTTATTTTTGTTTTTTATTTTATACCCGTCTATGTTAAATTTCGGACAGTGGGAAAATGGGTAATATATTTCTATATTCTTGTAGGTTTAAAAAATATAAACAAAAATACGGAATTGTAATTTTGTATCTTACGAAAATGCATATAATATGAAAATTGTCACAAAAAACAACCAGAAACAGTTTGTTTGTATCAGTCGACAGTTTCACTTATTAAAGGAAAGGAAGGGAGATGTGGAATGATTGTCTATGAGACAGCCATCCAAAAAAATGTTAAGTTTGTGTATACAGGCCGCCATAAGGGCTTCAATAATGGACACATGTCCACACCCTACGGTAAGTTATAAAAACCCCAAAAGTAAAATTTGTTGATATTCAAATGTAACAAACATCGGACAAATAAGCAAACAGTGCAAAACTAGTAAAACCAAAACATAAAAACAACGACACACACCGGATTACAGGTTCCTGGAATTTATGTCGTGGAAAATAACATTACATTCTACTTTGAAAAATAAAAACATAATACAATCCTAACGGTATATAATATAAACCCATGAAATAATTTAAAATATTTCATTGTAAGTTTTGTTTGTTGTATATTCTAGAGAATCCTTCGTGAAGTCTTATTTTTGAAAGTTACACCATTGATCCGTGGCATTCAAATTCAATAATTTGATAAAGTTTTAAACTTTTGAAACCCATCACCTCTGAGTAGTATGATGCTAGTTTTTAAGACCGAATCGTGTCATGGAGCATTAGTGTGAAGGACATGTCCGATGATAATGCACGTCCAGTAATAGATTTGAAAAAAGCTGTTATTTCTTTTAATCTTAATTCAGTATAATAATCACTGAAGTATTTGGCTGAAACGAAACACAGCCTGCTTCCGTCTTTCATCGAAAGCCATGATCTGACAAATCTGGTTTGCATTTTGCAAGGTGCCTGCTCAGCAACAACTTCACCACGAAATGCTTACCATTCCGGCCATGTCTTTTATAGAATCTGTCGTTTTTTAAAATTTTTAATGTGATTTTTTGTCGTGTGTTGAACCCATTTTGTTCTCGGGTGTCGTATCACGTCAGTTATCCTATAAAAACCCCAAAAACTCAGTTCTTTGACTAAAACCAATTATTTCTTAATTTTATCATAATATAAAAACAAGTAATGAATATAAAATTACATTCAACATAAAGAAGAAACTAACTTAAAACTACCAGGCTATTGGGATATATTTTGGGATAAAATAAATAACAGTCGGTATTTCTGAGCAAACACTGACTGAACGTCTGTTGAACATGTTGTTTCTTCTAGAAGATGAGGCGATTACACAGTCAGCAACCGACAGAGGAAGAATGTCCAGTAGATCCCCCAGAACCAGACGATTCTTACACAGAAAACTGCGACTATTGTCTGCAGACGGCAGATAACAACAGGAAGGGGGAGAGGGAAGAACTTCTCGTTTGCAAAGATTGTAGTGCTAAGGGTATGATAATTTATAATGTTTTAATAACTGGTGTCTTTTCAACATAGGCAATTATAACTTAATTTAGATTTAATTGAAATTGGAATTTCACCAAGTGAGAGGTCGATTAAAGATTATATGAAGAATACGAATTTGCAATTTATTGTGAGAAAAATATTTAGAATGCCGTAAAAATAAAAAAGACTTAACACAAAAATTGTCTCAACATTGTCATTCTTCTCACATCACTTGCTTCACCGTCCAGTCTATTCAAACCAGAATTAAATGCTTATTCGGTGCCAATATTTTTTATTTTCAGCACATCCATCTTGTATGGGTTATTCTGATTTATTGTCTAGTAGAGCGAAGATGTATCCATGGCAATGTATAGACTGTAAAACATGCTGTCTATGTCTGGATGCATGTGATCCGGTAAGTTTTATTATCCCCTTGTCTACGTCTGGACACATGTGATCCGGTAATTTTTATCAGGAAAGTCAAAACCTCTGACACTAATATGCCGTATTAGCGTATTTGGTAAGTTGTACTCTACTGGGCGACATGTCTTATAATTTTTTTGAATAACACATATGTTTTCTACGTTATTTGTTGGGTTTCCGGCAGCAGGAGCCATTGAGGACTTTGAACAATCTGATTTTTTTTTTAATTTTTGGTAGTTTTTAATTCATAGCAATGCTTTATATAACACATGATTGATTTGTTGGTGATTGGTTACAATTAAATATTATTAACAGGACAGCATGTTGTTTTGTGACGCTTGTGATAAAGGGTACCACATGAACTGCCATAAACCAAAAGTTACAGAAAAACCTTCAGGTAGGAAATTTATATCTGCCACCTATCTAAATATATATATTCTCCCATAAGCGTGATAAACTCGTTCACATAAAACATTTATGTTTCCGAAATAATGGTCAACAAGAATCATGTAACAATTCAGAAAAAATAAGTATTGCAGGGTTTTCATTCCAGAATGCTTGAATCAGAAGTACATTTAAATCGTATGTAAAACGTTTGAATCGGGATCTTAAACAATTGGCGCCTTCACACGTCGATTGGACGTCTTAGCTAAGTGTTCTTTGCTAAAAACTGAAGCATTTTTTCCTGTTGATCATTTTCGAAAAAAAAAACAATTGCCAATTCCATCAGAAGACCCTTATAAACATCAAGCATATTGAATAGGTTGGACCAGAGATATGTTCGAATGCATCATACACAACAAAAGTTGTGTTCTTTACATAAACAAAATTTCCAATGTTGAATAAATATGGAGAATTTTCGTATGCTTTATGTACATTTCAAGGAGTAACCTCTCTCCGTATTAAAATCAAAATGTAGTAAGTCCAAGATCCAAACATAGCAAAAGAAGCTCTCAAGTCCAAACAAATCGAAATGGGAAGCCAAATCTGATGGCAAGGACAACTACCAAGTGCGATACTTTTCGAGGCCTTTCCATATTTTAGCGTTTTAGAATTTTAACAAATGCAGCAAATTTCTGTAAAAGATTGTTTGATACATTTTTTGTAAGACAAGTCTGACAATTGGGCTGGTTCTAATTCTAACATTTAATATAATGGACCGTATCTTTATGGATACTTGAAGGTAAATGGATTTGTACGGAGTGTTCAGAACAAGGAATTACAGAGAAACTCTTGGAGGAAAGTGAAGACAAAAAACATGCGGATATGGGAACAGGTAAATTGTTCTTATTCCAGTCAAATATCATTTGACAGACACATACATGTGCAGGATAAGAAATAATAGAAATAATTCGTCTCTAGTTTCAAATGAATTTGCCCCAAATATTTTGCAGTAGTTACTAAGTTTAAAGCGTTTCCATGCCATCAACACCTCCTATAGGGTTTGTAGAACATTTCAGGGAACTTGAAAAAAAATACACGAAATTAACCAAATGTTAACCTATACACGCAAACTTTGCATGCTTCTTTTTGCAGGAAACAGCAGTTGTGATTATCCAACACCTTGTGAATCACCGGTCACAGAGACCGAGCAAGGGACCAGGTTAGATATTTTTCTTTGATGAATTACAAAAGTGGCACATTGTTTCATATGCATTTCATCGGAAATCCAGATTCACGCGAATTTTACCTTAATTGAGCTTATCATAAATTTCACTAAAATAATACATGATTGCCAATGATATTGTATACTGTTGTCAGTTTCATTATTGAAATGAAAAGATATGTGGTAAATGTAAGAGAGTCTGCACTCCAACCACCAGAAAAACCAGAGGGAATTTACAAATCTACAGGTCTCCACAAGGCCTTCAACAAGGGTGGAATACTTATCCGTGTGAAAAGCTCTAATTCTCCCCATTATGCTGTAAACGTATTTCAGGAAGTAACATTTCTTAAGCAGCATAAGAAGAAGTCCAAGTTCTAAAATAGTAAAACTAGAATAATTCTAAACAAATCGAAACAAGAAATCAAATTCAGTGGAAGGGGATCTACTATGTGCAATATCAATGAACCCTTTCATATTTACATGGGGTTTAGAACTCACACCAATTCCATGCCAAAATCTTATGAACATATCGTAAAACTACCATTGAAAACAAGCAAAGTGAATTAACGTATGAATACGCGATAAAAAACGTTTAATGGTATAATTTAACATTAATTTCACATCGATAATATCTTTTATCTAAAGCGTAAGCTCATTTAAGATGGAAGCCACCTACCAAAAATATCATGAACAAATTTTGTGAGTAGAGTTGTAGTATTTACAACCTTTATTATCAAGTGAGATGCAGGTTTCCTGATAATTGTTTAAGAAAAGCCTATGAAGGAAACCACCTTTGAGAAATTTCTATGTGCAAAAGCACCGTGTTTAAATTCGTAATTTAAGTGTAGAATATCCATGGGAGAGACAGATCAAAGGAGACAAGACAAATTCGCAACAAAGTAAATGATAAAACGTTATCAAACTGAACAAAGGCTTGGACTCAACGAACTCCTTTACATAACAGGACTGGAATCAGGTGCTCCGGAAGGGAAAGAATTTCCTGTCCCGTGTGCGGCATCTGTCGTGGAATCCTTTACTCTTATCTGGGTTAACGTCCATCCAAGAAGACGTCAACTCATTGTTGAATTACCAGTAACTCTTAATACTACTGGTATGGTGACATCGATTTATACTTCCTTGGGGGAAACTTTAGCTATGGTATATTTATTCAGTATTTTTGTGTCTGTAACTGGACCTTAGATGAAGGATCATCGATAATGCATTTGCTTGTAGGCAAAACCAAAGGCATAACTACATTTTGTTTGTAGCTCCTTCCCTTAGATTGAGCTGAAGATAACTGGTCTTTTAGATACATTTAAGACCAGATAACGGACATTCTAGTTACGTCCAAAACACCCTTGCGCAAAACCAATATAATGATTAGTATTCTTAACTTCCATTCTAAAAGGATTTGCAGTTTTCAGAACTTTCATAACTATTCAGATGTGTTTATAGGTCCTTCTTTAAGACGGAACCCAAGGTAAATGGCCATTCTACATTGCCAAAAGTAGAAAATGGAAAGTACCCAGATGCATCTAAATGGACAACTGATGATGTGGTCCAGTTCTTTACATCCGTTGGATTCAGAGACCAGGCAGAGGCCTTCCGAGAACAGGTAAGTGTATTTACGTGAAAGGCCTTCCAAGGACAAGGTGTGTTCATGCCTGCCATTGATTATGAAGGTTCTGAGAGCAGGTAACACTGTTTCCATGCTGAACAGTTCTTGTTATAAGCACGAAGAGCAGGTATGGGGTTGCTTGACACATAATTGTGGACTTTCAAGAGCAGGTAAGATAATGCCCAATAACTGGTGAAAAGAGCCTCAGAGAGTAGTTAAAAGCGGTTGAAACTGATATCCGAGATATTGTAAGAGAGCACTTGACTGATTGTGAGTAAATCCAAATGCTTGATAACTTGGACATTTGATATCATGTAAAAGAATACCTTATGATTACTGATATTGAGGTTATTCAGGATCACATATGTGTATATATATATAAGAGGCGTCAAGAGAAACATTCTTAAAATTGTCCGCAACGACGCAGCAGTTGTAAGTTTTTGATCCTCTATTAGATCATTGACCATATAAAACGTCGGTTTTCTGTGCCTTGAAACATGAAAATTAGCACTAAAGGAACAATGTGCATGTGTACAATGATGAAATAGTTCGGCTAGACATATATTATTATGCCAAGTTTTAAGAATGGTGAATAAGATAACGGAATTGTTTTCCCTTCGAAGATAAATCAGATTGATAGTTTGTTTTTATTGAGTGATGGGGCCATGGTCTTTTTGTCCTCCAACTCGACGATTTCCGTCTGTCTCTTTAGACTCCTTTGGATCTTCGAATTCCTCTTAGATTGTTCAAGATTTCTATGCAGTAATTGCAAAAATCTTTTATCTGATGTACATCTTTAATATATATCTTTAATATATATCATATCATGGTTTTGTAAAAGGAATTTGAAGATACCAAAGGGACAGACAGAAATCGTTAAGTCGGAAGACAGACAAGACCATGGCCAACAAA
>JAULBM010015031.1:0-11544 GCA_032357055.1 Geukensia granosissima | reverse complement strand
ATCCCTCATTGACTTCACGTCGGTAAAGCTTACATTACATATACAATTATTTCCATTCTAAAGCAATTGTCATTTCATTGTTATTTGACTTATATTTATAAGAAATACAACAATTTTTCCTAAAGAAGCACAATTTAAATTTCTATAAAAATTACAAGACTATGAAAAATGTATTAGATAGTGTACCTATAATCCTTTTATGAATTGTTGCAATAAACATCTTTACATGTCCAACTGATTAACAAAATAACTTCCTAAGGATAATGTAACATCCTGCTACTATTTTGTATGATTTTATTAGGTCCAAAGATAGAAATCTGAGTCCCATAGACATTAATGTTAGAATAACTATAGTTGTAAAGTTCTAAATCAGGGGAGATAATTATGACACAATTTGAAATCGGTCAGTTGGCCTCTTCAATCTGTAAATCTCAAACTTTGACTGGTTGCCATAAGGCCTTCAATAATGGAGACATGTCCACACCCTATAATAAGCTAATAAAAGGCCCCAAAAATAAAATGTGATGATATTTATAACCATTAGCCAAATAAAATAATAGATATTGTCCCCGTCAACTTTTGAAAAAAAAGGTTGGTAGATCAGTATTTTATTTTTATGCTTGGCAAATCTGAAAATTGTAAACTTGACAGGTTTGGAACTTTTCAGTAATGACAATTGCTCAGAAGTCAGCAATAGGCAGAAACAGTGACATTTGAGGTCAAATTTGTGACAATGCTGAACATTTTGGATTAACTGAACAAAAATATGTGTCAGTCGTTTTTTGTTGTTTTTTTAAAGTTTTGGAGGAAAAAATTAAAGGGTTGGTGCTTAAGATTGGTTGGCTGAGAAGAACCATACATATTTTTTTTGCCTAATATATATTGCCTAAGTAAACAATGCAAAACAAGGTTACAACACTTTAACATAAAAACAAAAACATCCACTGGATTACAGGTTCCTCACTTAGGACAGGCACATAAATAATGGGGCAGTGAAAAACATCTTTGTGAGTTTCTTCAGCTTTATTGTGCTGTTTTTTTTTTTATTGATCAAACAATTTTTCTATAACACAGCAATCCATCGTTGTTATTAAGTATTATAGAAGATCATCAACATATTCTGTGATTCTGTCTAGGAAAATACATTAAACAGAAGAATGTATTTTCCTTACCTATTGTTTGCTTTGCAGAGGTAGTAGTATTAGTAGATACTAGTTGATAAATCTTTGTTTTTCTAATTATTGATAAATCATTAGATAATTTTTGTCATGTAAATAATTGGTTTATGTTTCAGAATTAAATTGGGTTTTGAGATTAATAAAGAAATGACTTCAATAATGGAATCTGATATTGACCAATTTATTCGAAACCAAAAGGCAAAACTACAACAAGAACGTCAACAGTTGGCAGTAAGTCATTACATTTAGTGGCTTTGTATTTTAAGATGAAAAATAGACCCAAAATTTATTTCAGTTCTAAACTTAGAGCAATTAAGAAGTATGCAATATTAGGTAATAGTCTGACAAAATTCCAAGTACTTGTAAAAAACATTTGTAATCGTCTCTTAAACATTAACAGTTTGATGCAGGATACAATATTTTTTCTTAATTCTTGCTTGTAAAATTATATGTAAGTGTTTATAATTTGATTTAATTGTAACTTATACATACTCTTGCCATTGGACTGGAATGGAACTAGATAAAAATCTTGATTTGGGAAACTAAATATTCATTTTAGAATTTATTTTCTTTATTTCTTGCATGAAATAACATCTAAATAATAAATTTTTCTGGTGGTTGTGCTGCATGTATAGTTTTATTACTTTCACTTATTGTATATAATGGTATATGTCGTCCTGTGACTCCTGCTTTGTGTTGCGGCTGCACTAGAAGATTTTTTTTGTTTTGTGATGACACTTGTTTGGGAAAATTCTTGCCTTAAGAAAATTCTGAAAAATGTGTCAACCGACATATTTTTCCCCCAAATTTTATGTAATAAAGCAAAAAATCAGATAGTGCAGTAGCGACACCAAACTGATCTGTGGGTGTAATACATTGATACCGCACCAAAACAATAGATTTTTACAGGTACCCAATGTGGTCATGATGGTATGACATATAAATTCTCTACATTTGTGTATCATATGTATTTATGTTAATAGGATGATGAGAGAGGTGAAAGGGTGGGGCGTAGACAGTGGGACGACCCAGGGAGAGATACACAGTATGCTGAACAGGTATGCTGTGTCAAAACTTTGCACAACATTATTTGATTTTATAACTTGACAAGATTAAAATCTTTTGTGATCCCTTGAAATTTTTTTAAATTGTACTAAAAGAAGTTGTGATTGGATAGCTTTTGTAAGTTTTCAATTGCCCCTTTCATATAAACTTTTTTCATACAATAAAATAAGGAAAAATGGTGTGCATTTGAAGTATGTGTCTTCACAATGATTCAGAAAGTTTATATCTCTATTATTATTAAAAAATGAAAATGCTTAATCATACATGTGATTTTGTTTTGGTTATAATATATTAGTTGATTTTGCATGGTAAAGTTATGACTTTTTTCATCAAACACATATTTTTAGTACTCTTTATTGCATGCTTTTGTTTTTGGTTTTTTGTATACAATGCTTTAAAAGGCTGAAGATTTAGGTTGAATCAAATATTTCCTTATTTCTACAGAGTATAATTTTTTGTTAATAGAACATAAATATACTGAAATCACCAGATTTAAGACTTCCATTAAGTAGTGAATCAGCTGAGAGTTTGCAAAGGAAAACATCCACTGGATACAAGGTCATTAGTTGTGTGTATTATAAATTTGTAATCAAATATTTACATGTGTCATGGTGCGTGGATATGCAATTTGGAACATGTAGCATTTTGTGTATAGGATTTATTGACTGTAAATTATAAATGGTTGCACTGATGTACAGCATTTTAATTTGAATACAACAGCTATTTTATACCATGTTATAATAGCCATAAATATTCAAAAGGGCAGTTCCAGAAAGTACCTGATTATATCCTCCTTAAGGTTGGAACTCCTCCCCCAACAGAGATGAATTATTTATTTTACATATATTCTGTAACAACCTATTGCTGTTACATGTATTTTTTATGTCTACCTTGTAAAAAATATATCAGTGCCTTTAAAGGGACATATTGTATTATTTTCTGGAATAGCCCTGATTTTCAAGAGCTGGTGAAATTTGAAAAAGGATATTTTTGCCAAGCAGATATTGATTTTAATGCACTTGTAATTTTGTCATCTGTAATTTGATATATAGGGGTGCTTGAAACGTCAACAAGATTTAGTTCCAGATCTTGGCAAAAGAACAAGTTATGGCTGCCATATTATTTTTAAAATTTTTTTGCCTTTGTCATGTAGGCAACTAAAAATTACACATAGGAATTAATAATTTTAAAAAGACCCCTTTGTGAAAACAATCACAAAAAGATAAAATGTATTTTCAAAGACATCAAATTTTTGCTGTAATGAGTAGAAGTTAAGAACACCATGAAAGTCATATTATCATTTGAACTAGTCTTCAAGTTAAGTCATCAGACTAATGTATTTTCTCTTTAAATAGGTTTGAATGTATTCTTTGAGTATATGCTGATCACTAAATTGTTACAAAATATCATGTATTAAACAATAGGGACCCAGTCCTGGGTATTCAGCCAGCACACCTAAAACAACACCAAACGGTAGGAGATACTCAATGAGTCCACGCAAAAGCACATCAAGGTATTCAAGGACAAGTCAGCGCACACCAACACCAGAAGCTGGTCTCAATAAGCTTGGGAGGTATGAAGAGAAAAGGAAAAAACTGATAGAGGAACGAACTGAGGAGTACAAAGCTTTACAAACACAGGTATCAGAACACACAGAAGACTGCACTGCTTCAATTGATAGATGTTTGCAAAGGTACCAGAACACACAGAGGATTGCACTGCTTCAAGTGATAGATGTTTGCAAAGGTACCAGAACACACAGAGGACTGCACTGCCTCAATGATTGATGTTTGCACATGTACCAGAACACATGGAGGACTGCACTGCCTCAATGATTGATGCTTGCAAAGGTACCAGAACACGTAGAGGACTGCACTGCCACAATTACTGATGTTTGCACACTGATAAATATATACTGGTTTTTTGGCATTTTGTTGCACAATGGGGTTGATTTCAAACTGCATTGTGGATGGTGGTTCCCATACTTTGTCAAAACATCTGTTTATGTTTAAAGGCACTGTGTTTTAAGCATAACTTTAGAGTAATATTTTGAGTTAAGTCAGAATGTAATAGTTTATGGTATTCCCCTTTGTAGTTACTACCCAGAAGAACAATAATGGTGCGGAATCACACAATGTATGACCCTAATATTGTCAGGGAATTTGATTATCAAAAGTCTAGACAGGAACTGATGAAAGAGAGAAGAAAGGACTATGAGAAATATCTACAAACATATCATCATGATTTAATTCCAATTCTGTCTGCGCCGGCATATCAAGTCCCACCACAACGACATATCATCAGGAGGAGTGCTTCACTACATCCCCTAGTTCCACAGCATTTTACATTTGACCAGTTTTCTGACCTGAGATCAGAGGTAGCAATGCATGGTACACCTAGCTAACAAAGCATGTGATATGCAGACATTTAGGAATTAAGAAGAGTTCTTACCAGTACTAATGTTCACCATGAATTTACCAATATTTAAATATGAAATACTGATGCTTTATGATGGTAACATGCTTAAAATTTATGTGAATTACAAATAAGCAGCTTGAAGATTAACAGCATGGAGTATGATATTATAGCATATTAAATACATGATGACTTCTCTGCATGAATCAGATTGGTAACACAACATCAAAGGATACCAAAATCTGGGGAAAATGTTTTACATGGAGTTTCTTATTTCCATGGTTTCAAAAAGGACTTACAAACAACTATCATTTAGAGAGCATGACATAACATCTTGGACTAGAAATAGAAGATAAACACTCACATGTGATGCATGTTGATGTACAGTTTTTCAATACTAACACAAATCCTTACACCAGACAGATGTTTGCAATGGTCTTTGCTAACCTTGTATAACCAGATGTAATAATGAAATATATTGTGTAAACATTTCATAAATAGTGTAGTTAGTCTTTTAGTCATATCATCGCTCATTCCAATTAAAGGAATTCATTTGAAAATATCTGGCTTTTGCTGATATCAAAGCAGTCGAAACATGTACGAGTTTTCATAGTGGAAGAATTCTGTTTCCAGGAATTTCTGTTTTTAATGAAAGTGTACTTAGATTGTAATATTCTTAAATGTTGTCATTACCTTATACAGAATGCACAAAATTCACCTCGAAAGGAGATTGATTATAAAGAGTGGGATCGTTCCTTCCAAAAAGAGAAACAGAGGGATTATAATGAATATTTAGAGCAGGTACTTCAAAGATTTACTAGCTTCCTTTGTCTACTGATATACAACATAAATAAAGCCATTTGTAAGCTGAAAGGCATATTTTTGTGTTAACACTTGCTGGACAAATTGTTGTCCTTTTTATTTAAAATACAAATCTGATGTACATGTAGAATTCTTAAGATAATTGTTAAAGTATCATTCAAATAATTCTGGAAAAATTCCAATAAAAAGTCATATATTATCGCATGCTTTTATGAAGAGTTTTTAAAAGATAAATTCATTTTAACTAATATTTTATATCTTTAAAATTATTAGCAAAAACATAGATCAAGAAAACAGGCCACTCCCCCTGGGCCAGGAATGTCATTTGGGGAATTTGAGGAATATCGTAAAAAGATTGACGGACAACGAAAACAAAACTACAAGGAAGAACTTGAAAAGGTACACACCTGTTTAAGACAGTCGAAATGGAACTTAAAGGATTCGGACCCCAGTTTAAGTTATCTTGTTGTTTTTTTTTTTTTAATTGTAGTTTTCTGTCACATTAATGCAAAGATTTTGCAAGATTTGTGAAATTGATAATTGATTTAAATATTTTGTTAGTGATTGTCCTTATTTTCTAAAAAACTTCTCATTCATATTATCATTATATACATAGCAACAAAAGGAACAGATGTTATTGAAAGCACAGCGTGACTTTAATAGTATTCCTCAAGTTCAAACATCCCCTCGCCTTGATCCGTACAAAGAAAAACTGGAGCATGATATCAGTGATAGAATTATGAACCAAAAGTTCAAAGAATTTGATAAAATGCTGGCACTCAATAAAAGACATGATGAGCAAATTTTAGAGACTAAACAAAGAGATGTACAAGCTGGAATACAGAGTAGGAGAGATTTAAATGAGCAGTTACCTGAAAATTTCGCTGTAAAACAGGTATACATATGCTTAGCAGTCTGTCAACAGAATGATGAAATATTGAGATCAGTAGACTGTTTACATCTTGTCTGGAATACTGAATTTCTTGCTGCCATTGTGTAAATTTTGTTAAGAAAATGTGTCATTTTTTACAGTGTAAAGTTTGAAATAAATAAAAACTTTAAGTTGATTTACATAATTTATTCATTATGTTGAATTTGAAAATTTTGTTGTCATCCTTAGAATTATTATTTGTCTCTGTTTTAAGGATATGTTTTTTGTACAGTTATACACTCAAGCACTTTTATGTTAGACATTTATTTATGCTATCACATTGCTTTGTTTTATTATTTGCATAAATTATGTTTTGTTGCAATAAAAAAACTGCTGGTTTTTGCATAGACACAACCTAAGTATGAGAAGCCATCAGAACCAAGCCATTACCGTGATAGAGATAGCTATCAGAAACATCAACAAAAACTTAAAGAGGAGCGTGAAAAGGAGATGAAACAATACCTGGAACAGGTAGTTGGCTGGATCATACATAGTGTGCTGGATGATAGTAGTCTAGTGCTAGATAATGATATTATGCTTTACAATACATGAGTTGCTTAGCTGTACATAACTTGCTGTTGTGACTTTATTTTAATTTATTTGGAAATTTAAGCTTTGTTATTTTTGATTTGTATTTATTAGCTGTCTAGTTTTGCTTGTTTTAGATTTTTTCATGTCTGAAATGCTAATGAGGAAAGAACACTGTATTTGATGGATTAAAACTATTTTTAAAGCCTGATTTAGTCCTGTTTTTAGACTTTAATAGTCAGACTTCAATCTGAATTGCGAGTTTAATAGTGCTTATTGGTTTTCAAGGGGGGTTCGTCCGAACCCCTCGAACCCCCCTGGCTACGGGTATGGCTGTTATTATAAAAGGCGTTGACGGAGTGCTTGTCCACTCATTCACATTGAAATCATTCAAAGCAATAGGGTCAAATAAGCACACTGAATCCGCCGACCGAATACAACATCACATTCGAGCTACGTTCTCGTCTCAGTGACGACACGAGACCAACCTTGAAAATTGCGTGTATCCTGCGTGTAACAATCTTGTTTGGTGCAAATTGAATTGACTGCGACCTCACATTCGACTTCACAAAGCTTACGTTCGGGACAACGATTAACATTACCTGACTACGTACAATGTACGTTCCTAGTAATAACGGCCGTTGTATCTTTCCTTTCACTCTGAACTCCACAGCCTACATCCCCAATATAACCAAAAACTCCTAAGCAGCAGTAACGGCAACAAGACTCTCCTGTGTCACCACCCCGGCAAGACGACGACGACGATAATAAAGGACGGTACTAAAACCACCGAAGAGCTGCATCAGCCGCCCACCAAGAAAAGAACACCATCCATCATCAACCGAGGCCGTCCGGCCGGCGCCAAAGACAAGCGTCCGCGCAGGATGTGCTAGTTAATTGCCGCTCAGAAAGCGACCAAAAACACTACTACTACCCCTTGTGCTAGTTAATTGCCGCCCTGGAAGAAACCAAAAACACTACTACTACCCACATTCTAAAATAATTTATCTTGTGTTTTATTTTATGGTTATCTGATATATATTGTTTTGTAATTAAAAGAGGGTACACCTTAATCAACGTCTCCAGTCATGTTTCAACTCTAGGACACACCCTTTTAACTTAATAGGGTGATAGAACCAAGTCGGTCTCATTTTTCTTCATTCCTCAGGGGATTAATTGTCTCACTAATAAACTACACTCCTTTCCCTTTCTCCCACACATCACGTGGGGTGGTAATTTCCACCAAATAGGCATATTTAACTACCTCTCAAACCCAACAAGGATTCATTGTGTTAGTAGTAGGTTAAGGTGATAGCATCTGTTTTATTTTCTCGTCTCGTCGCGTTGTGTGATGCGCTCAAGAAAAGTAAGCAGGATAAGAATTTGCTAGAGAAACTAAACAAGAGCACGGACGACACGGTAAAGCTCCTTTGCGAGTCGGTAAACGGGATAACCACGACTTTCTTAGTGACTGTTTGATGGACAAGGACTCTTCTGACACAAACGACGACCGCACTACAGACACACCCATATCAAAGATTAACGTCTGTCTTGGACTTGCCCTCTTTGCCGGGAGCGTTTGGGGCCTATAAAATGTGGATGTATACGACACTTTGCAAACGAAATCATAGAAAGTAAACAACGAGTATAAGGCGAATACATTTCGTCAAAAGGCGAAAAGTACTGCATACTCGTGGTATCACGCTCTGAGACAATACCGAAAGGAACTACAAAACTGAGGACGGCCGTTGAATTTTTCATTTCACTCTTACCTCCATAGCCTACATCGCCATTAAAAGAACAACAAACAACACTTATAGTCGCAGGAACAGCAACAACAAGACTCCTCCTTCCCCGCTACCACCCTGACAACCACAGCACAGCACAACTCATCATCGACAACGGCGCCGTCGAGAATAATGGGCGCACCGCTACTACCGAAGAGGGGCATCAGCCACCCAACAAGAAAAGAAGAACATCGTCAACATCATCCACCACCAACCGAGGCCGTCCGGTCGGTGCCAAGGACAAGCGTCTGCGAAAGACCTACGTGCCAGTTTATCGCCCTGGAGGCGGCCCACATGTGAACTAAACTACCTTTTGTGTTACAGTTACGGCATATTTTATTAAGTATAATTAAAAGGTGTATTGGGTTTCTCCCTCCTCACATTATTTGCGAGACACGGACTTCTATTTACATACGCACTCCACCTTTTCCTCTCTTTCGTCTTTCGTTTTTCACTCTATTTTAACACCACCACAACACGGCCTAGCTGCGTGCATGGTGGGTACCCCTCTATCTGCCGTCTAGAGAAAACAAATAAATCAGTATTTGAATAGCACTTTTGGTATTTCTGGTACATTATGGACATTAATTTGTCAGTCTCAAACTATTTACATCGGGTTTCGGAGGCATATGAATACAACGGTAAATAAGTATATACCATACGTCGTGGGGTCCTACAGCTAGGGCCTCTCTCGTAAAAAAGAACAAAATAACTGTGACACTGCACCCATAAGTCCAGATGTGTTTTGGTAAATCTTTGCTGTCGATTGTTTGGAATTTCTGTGGTCTGGGACGTTGTGTTCCTCTTGCCTGAAGTTGGATCTTTGCTGTCGATAGTTTGGTTTTTCTGTGGTCTAGGACGTTGTGTTCCTCCTGCCTGAAGTTGGATCCTGGTTATCTCGTTGACATGTCTTTAAATGCATATGTTCGGGTGACTGTGCTGTACTTTCCTTTTACGTTCTCCATGCCAGGCTTTCAAAAGGTACGGGTCCCGTCTGTACTGTGGTGGCTTTAGAGTGCGGGGGCGCCTTAGTCCATTGGGTTTATGTCTGGCTCTTTAAAATTGATTTCACAGACTTTTGTATATTGGAATCTTTTCTACTACTCAGTTCCCTTTTTATTACAGTTTGATCCTATATCTTATTTTTTACAAAACTTATTCACTTTTTGTGATGTTTATATCAGAATTTAACGATTTATCCACCAAATTTTAGTCGAACACAATCCACAGTAATGAATAATGAACCGGAGTCAATACCATAACGGAAGCTGTAAAAGGCTCCCAAAATACAAAATGTGAAACTATTCATAAAACACAACAATCGACCTAATCTATTGAAAAAATGGTAAACGAAAAAAAAAATGGTGAACGAATAACAGTAAATAACAATTTAAACAACGACAACCACTGGACTACAGGTTTGAATGATGCAATTTTAAAAACATTTTAGAAGAATGGAAGAAATCTCGTAACAGTCCCTTTTTATGGAAAATTGAGTGCATATATAAAAATAGGAGATGTGACATGATTATCCATGAGACAACCACTCATCAAATGACAGTAGAATTTAAACTTCTACAGGTCCAATGACGGCCTTCAACAATGAGCCAGAGTCCACACGATAACGGAAGCTGTAAAAGGCTCACACAATCCACAGTAATGAATAATGAACCGGAGTCAATACCATAACGGAAGCTGTAAAAGGCTCCCGAAATACAAAATGTGAAAATATTCATGAAACACGACAATCGACCTATTCTATTGAAATAATGCTGAACAAATAACACTAAATGATTAATTTAACAAAGACAACCACTGCATGGACTACAGGTTCCTGGCATGTGACAGGCAGGGTTAAACCAGTTAGTGAGCGCTCAAACCTCCCCTAACCTGGGACAGTGGTGTGACAAAACAGCAATAAAACATACTATAAAAGTCGGTTGAAATGGGTTTAACACCTGAGATCGATACTAAAAACCAACAACAAATACAATTAAAACTTGTACATGATACAATAAAAGTATAGACCTAGAAAGAGTACTCGCAGTTACTGTCTGCTAGTTAAAACCCAAAAGCAACCGATCAGGAAACCATATAAATACAATATAAACACGTCCAATTAGATTTAGTGTTTAAATATCATTAGAAGTCAAAGAAAAACTTGGGTTCCACAAATGCCAATATATGTAAATATATATAGACAGAAAGTAGAAAATTTTATAACAAATATAAACTGTTAAGTTCCGTATTATGCAATTAACAAGAAAGTCTATATTAGTACCATTAAAACCATATTTAAAGATTTAAAACTTATGTTGTGACAATATCATTATATTTTGCAGATAAATTTATTAAAATGTCACGGGATTTTGTTTAGAGTTCAGAGCTTTATTTACCACGTTTCCATAAATAGTAGGATGCTATATCCCATGTTTCATAAGATGATTACAAGTACATTCAAATTTATTTTGATTTTCAATTGAGAAATATCTCGGTGTCATCAATAGTTGTGAAGTGAGAAGAGGCCTTACAAAATTGCTACTCTCATCTCACCAATTAGGTAGATATACTGGTATCGCCCGACACCATAGAATATGTCCCAGGTGCACCAGCGATGAAGAAGAGGATGAAATACACTTTCTTTTCCATTATACTGCTCTAGAGAATGATAGAAAACCACTTTAATTAATCTAGAATTGAAGAGTAAACTTAACTAGCTTCAGTGAGGATCATGATACACTTGTAATGGTGATGATATTTATTTGTTTCTATATTTATTTCAGGGGTTTTCCATGGTTAAAGTTTAAAGCATTATGCC